>KV448196.1:0-80788 GCA_001658105.1 Rhizopogon vinicolor AM-OR11-026 | reverse complement strand
GTTACCACCAGCCACGATTGAAGAGGGACCGGGCATCTGTAACTGATTTTGAGCCCCAATCGTAATTGACCTGTCAGAGAGCAAGTCCAAGAGCTTGGGAGCATCCAGACGAGCATCCTCGCTACCAAGAGAACACGTGGGTACTGCAGCTCTTATAGTCTGACTCATCCTCCGAGCCGCTAAAGTCAATAGTACTATTATCCAGCCATGCATCTGAATCCTCCCTAAATTGATCACCTGCTTCAGTCTCTGAGTTTCCGGCATTGCTGTCAATTTCCTGGCTGTTTCTTCAAGGTCACGGAACTTAACGGTTGGTTTCGGCCGGGGACGCTTGTTCTGTTTTAACAATAAGAATATACTGAATAAAGAGGGAACCTCCGACGCACATTTTCTGGATTCATTAAATGCCACTGTCGGATTTGAACTTGGTTGATAAGAGTAACACTCGAAATACGGTGACCTTATTGGCATCGGTTTTCTTGTGGCAGCGAATTGCGATGCGCAAGAGTCGAGGATCCACTGGACGTCCTCCTTTCCCTTTCGGAGGTTCTGGGATGTCTACATAATCCTGGTGATCGATGGTTATTGCTTCCATCGCATCATCGGCATCAGGTTCAACCTCGATCGGCTTTTCACTATCTCGGGTTGATGTGAGTTATTCATGTGTTGCTTATATCAAGCTATTGCTCACCTGTCTGCTTGCAGCCTTATAATGGTACTCTGCATATCTTTCACTCATTTCTTCAGTATGGCCGAATCAGGTTGCTCATGCAATGCAACCCGTAAAACCTGGACAACTGCAATGAGACCAGGCCCACACTCCTCTAATTCAAATGAACATGGTGCTGAGTTGTCTCTTCGTCCTTTCGGTGCAAAGGTCACTTCGAGCTCATGGTTGATGATGTCCCATATAGATTGATTTTTTCAGGATCCGGAGAGAAGCCTATAAAGTTATATTTCTGGTTCCCCAGGGGTATATGGCAATCGGAAAGATGAGAGAGTAAAGTTTCGAGCCTCCTCAAGGAGTCATCAATGCTCTTGACACTCTGGAAGAAGTCCGTTGTCGAAGAGAGGTAGCACAATCTGTCCTCATATTTACTAGCCCTTCTCTTGTTATTTTCTACTCAATTCCGACCTGTCAATGTAGTATGAATAAATAATCTCAATCTATTTAGAGTTTCCGGGATGATCTACAATATATTTGGGGTTTTTGACAAGTTTTTAACACCCTCGAATTGCCTCGGAGTTTTTGACGTGTCAAAAACATGTCAAAACTCGTGATGTCAAAAACTCTGGAGTTTTTCACGGAACACTAACATTGCGGAGATGACCGAGACACAGACCTTTTTGTCACGTTTTAGCGACGGGTACGTCACCGCATAGCAAATATTCCACTTACATTATCAACAGGCCGTGTTTTACGAATGTCAACAAGACGTTGCCGCCTACGGGGCCTTGGTGTCGCGATAGCCATCACATACGCCCGGGTCAAGGGTTGGTTGGCCTAGATCATGGTTTTGACTGTATCCACCATCGTCAAACATACATCCGACCATTCCCATTTATTTTGTTCCTGCGACGATTTGGTTACAGTGCAGTGCATACCATTTTCAGGTGCAGCGGCACAATTTACTTCCCGCACAAGTCGTTTCTTCACTGTCTGGGCTGTAAATGCAGGCAATGCAGGCCGGATCGAGGTGATGTCCTGATAATCTACGTCCAGACTGAACATGAGCTTTTCTTCAGTGGATCCTTTGGCAATTACGCCATATGGACTACGTGCCCACGCGTTCAGAACCATTCCAGGGTGATGCTGACACTTTCCCGACAGGAATTTATCCACGTATTTACCATGGCGAGCACTAGGGCTGAAGGTATCATCCTTGAGCGGAAATAGGTTGAACATCAAGTCGCCAATGGTCCAGCGCATGCCTGGGCCGGCTAGGAAGTCACACAGTGAGTCGAGCTTTTGCGTCAGGGTTCGACGTGGAGTTATGTGCGTTTGGGCCTTCCGAGACAATGCAGGTAAGCCCTTCTGATACACTCACTGTAAAAGTCTACTTACTCGAGAACAACCCTTCTGTGGTTGATGGTATGGAATGTATCATCGTCTAATTGGTTTTTTCTCCTTCGTTTTTCATTTGGTCTAACAGGTGTGTTCTCATCGAAGGTGCGCTTCCGTTGTGGCTTCTGGGCTCCAGGAGGCTCACGAGGAATACCAGCGACACGAGGGATGCACGGAGACTGCGATGGATTCGTTTGAGACCAGAGAGTGCCAGAAGACTCTAATGAGGCTTCTAGAGTTGAAGACACATGGAGCTAGTGTTCACTGTGGGTGGGATTTCGAGTAGTGGTGGGCGTGTATAGTTGTGCATGTATTGTATGAGGAGCACGGTGAAATCGCGTCTCAGGACTTTTCGGCCGTCGACATGACAGGAGACTATCCTAAAAAGTATTTTTCGCTGACAAATGTACGTGCCGAACGACCGGCAAAATTTTGCTGGATTGAATTGTTGAGATACGGTAACGACCATGCCAATGAAAGCAGACCCTTATACAGAAGCGAATGACTATCTTCATTCTATTAGGGTCTGCCTACGGGAGACTTGGTACTTGCCCCATCCGAGTCATGTTGCTTGTTGGTCGTGGCAGCACTAGTTGAGTTCTTCGCCTGACTCCTCAACCTGCCCTTGTAACGTTGCAGTGGACATCTCAAGGGTTACTGCCGAACTCGAAGCAGTAGTGATCGTTAGCATAGTGGATGTAGAGGCCTGGGGCCCGGGCATCTTCGGTTTCAGTGGCCTTGTGAGTTTCTTTGGCCAGTTTTTCTTTGGTATGTTCTTGCTTCCTAGTTCCTCGCACTCTGCTGACCACTTGTCAATGTTCATGTTATATTCTTGCAGCAACCTTTGCCACTCTGCATTGACAGCTGCCTTCCCTGTTTGCCTTGCAGCACGCCCTGCTTTCCGTATATTCTTTCCCACCTCTTTTCCTCGTTTCGTCTGCTTAAGATGCTCCAGCTTCTGGATGAATTCTTTCTCTGTCAAGTGGCGCCCCTTGCCCTCAGGGAATAACATTGTGCGGTCCGTCTTTTTCTTATTCTCTCGCGCATGCAAACTCTGACTTTGTTTGGCAGAGTATATGCCCTGCACGATGAGCTGAGCATGTGCGCCCTCAATAATCAGGTCTTGGCTAATCGCCGAGTGTGGCTGGATTCAAAGCCTGTGCACATAACTCGCGTATCATCATCTTGGGACTCACGACGTGTGGACTTGAGGGTCGCGGTGAGGTCGGTGATCTGGGCTTGGAGGGAAGAGTATTTAGACTGGAGTTCGGAGAGGAAATCTTCCTGCGGGAGTGTCATGGGTCTGGGGGTCTGGAAAGCGGATGGTATGAACGGGAGGATGGGGTTTGGTTCCATCCATGATGATGAAAGGAGGAAGCAGGTGCCTGCCCCTTCATCCATACGAACATTTGCTGCCGATCCATCTGCTTCTGAATATCACCACGATGAGTGTTTGAACACGAGATCAAGATAAGGATGAGTGCGAGTTATTCACATTCTGTGACGACCTGCCGGCATAAACTGCTCGCCTGGCCGCCTTGGACGAGGCCTAGGGTGTTGTAATGGTATGAGCACGTGCTGCCATGGCCCGAGGGAGCTGTGGATGGTGACTGAGAGGCTTTTGGAGCTTGACAGGTTATCTGTGAGCTTTGAGAGTGGAATCTGGGGCCTCATCGTCATATTGGAAACTCTAAGTTATGGTGGTCATGATTTGAGATGCCTTCTGGTATACGGGGGGGATATATCTTCAGCAGGTGTGGAAAGACGGTGATATAGTCAGAAGATCGCCATCTCTGAATCCTGTTCCCGAGAATGACACCCGTAAACGACAAGAGCCTCAAAACGAGAAGTCAGTGGCCACCTGGGCAGGTACGAATTCGCTCAACAATTACACTCGAAAAAGGAGGTCAAAATGTAACATGTCAGCGCCAAAGTAGCCAATCACGTGGCGTGAGAAGAACGCGGTAGTTACCGAGCGGACTCTACGCACACACCTCCCAAACACTGTCGAGGGAAGCATAGCGAGCTCAAAGGAATCGAAACCCCCTAGCCAAACGTCGTAGCAAGTCGACGTCTAGCACAAAACTACGCTCAAGGTATGCCTGAATATCCCATGGTCCTTATATGTGCGGTTTTCATTGGTGGTTCGGGTGGATTGACGGTACGATGGATGGATGGATGATGTTTGGTGGAATAGATGGGCGACAAGAACTTATCTCACAGATACTGAGCACTATACTAATATTCACTGTCGTTTCTAGGCCCATCATGTCGTCAAAACTTCCCTCCGTCCTGAGCGCAACTGATGAGGAGATCCAGCTTCTCCTGGCCGCTCAATGTCACATTGGCACGAAAAACTGCGATAAGCAGATGGAGCCTTACGTCTGGAAGCGCCGCGTTGACGGTTAGTCGCTTCTCAAAATCTTATTCACTCCTCTAATGCGCGTGATCCATTTGCGCACTCTTGAATTCTTGCGCGCTCAGGCATCCACATCCTCAACATTGGCAAGACTTGGGAAAAGCTTGTCTTTGCCGCACGTGTGATCGCCGCTGTCGAGAACCCTAACGACGTCTGTGTCATCTCTGCTCGTCCCTACGGACACCGTGCAGTCCTCAAATTTGCTGCTAACACCGGCGCACAAGCCATTGCCGGCCGTTTCACTCCTGGTTCATTCACGAACTACATCACCCGCTCCTTCAAGGAGCCCCGTCTTATTGTCGTCACCGATCCTCGCGTTGACCACCAGGCGATTCGCGAGGCTTCGTACGTTAACATCCCTGTCATTGCTCTTTGCGACACGGATGCACCTCTCAAGTTCGTTGACATTGCCATCCCCACAAACAACAAAACTCGTCACTCGATTGGTTTGATTTGGTGGTTGCTTGCACGGGAGGTGTTGAGGCTCCGTGGGACAATCCCTCGTACTCCTGACGGCTGGAATGTTATGGTTGACATGTTCTTCTACCGCGACCCAGAAGAAGTTGAGAGGCAACAGCAGGAGGAAGCACAGGCCAAGATTGCCGCTGCCGAGCCGGAGGCCGCTGGTGGTCTGCAGGATTGGGATGTCGCATCTGCTCCTCAGCCAGGATCAATTAACCCCGCCCTTGTCGCGCAAGAAGGTGGTGAGTACAGGTGTCTTGTCCGGACACATCTACACTGTATTTACGTGTTGTTTCAGGTGCACTCGACTGGGCAGCAGATGCCGCACCTACCACCGATTGGTCGGCAGAGCCTGCTGCGGGTGGATGGGGAGCGGAACCGACTGCTGCTGCTAGCGGGTGGGATTAGGCATCGTACGCGATATAAGTGGTTATGTATTGATGCCCATGCTTTGCTACCTCTCCTTTTACCTTGTCTGCGATTTTTGACACGCAAAATATGACATCCCGGTCGCATAAGCTTTCGCCTGGCGCTCTGTGATGTGTGACCCCCACACTTGTAACGTCAGATTTAGAATCAAAACTGCTGTGGAAGGCCGCCTGTTCTTTCAGGATCTTGACGAAATAATACTTGCTGTAAGCAGTTCGAATAATGAGGTGCTTATGAGCAATATATAATACGACGGAGACAAAATTGTCCTCTAAAACGGTGTAGGCGCCATGTGGCATTTACCGTGCTCAAGCAAGAGTACGGCCCGATATGCCGTCGTTGTGACGCGTTTTGAAGCTCCGCCACAAAAAAACGCGTTGACTATATACGAACGCGTCCCCACGTGACTCATATGCTCTTGACTGTTTACTGCCATGTGCTCCCCGTATGCGCGTTCGGTGTCTCCACCTCCAAACCTTCCAGCTAAGCTGCGGAGGAAAAGTTCGTCCGCCTCCATCAATGCGCCATCGTCGTTCAACACAGACGATGAAGATCTGGACTCCCCATCGCCCTCATCTCCACTACCCTCATCCTCGCCACTTCAGACACCGATATGCTCTTCCCCTCCCACTTATATCGCGACTCGATATTCGCACTCGTATATAACCTTGGAAAATTCCCCATATGGAACTCATATGGAGTTTGATGATCCGCCAAGTTCCCCGACGCCTTTGTACCCCCGGGGACGCTCTTCCAAGCAGGCGTCACATCAACGGGTAACCTCTGTGCTCAATAAGCACGGAAGGTATCTGGGCAGTGAGGATGATGTGCTGGATTACCAGCCTCGTTCTAAGCATAACTCGGACGTCCGACTTAGCCCGCCTTCTCCAGCACATGATCTACCTGAAGACAATGGGTGCGACCTCGAAGGTATGAATATTCACCTTCGTGAGACATACTTTGCTACGTCTTCCGAACGTGGCCGCTGGAAGAGCAGTCCGATCATTCCCCGGACCTCCGCCGCCAAGCCGTATATGTCCGGTCCGATCCGCCCTTATAGGGGGCAATCGACACCGGTCAAAAGCACACCAAACACGAAGTCCTCGTTGCTCGAATTCCGCGAATTTGTACGCAGACAATCCACGAGCGGAGTCATCGAGGACCCTTTGAGATCTCCATTTCTTGCAGCCAGCGATCACAACGATTCCGAGGTCTATCGTAACTCTTCACCCCTTCCTCCTTCGTCTCCGCCTACTTCCCCGATGTCGCTGGCACTATCACAGCCAGATGATTGTGTCTTCATTAATGACGACATGAACCTCGACGATGATTGCAGTTCAGATGATGTGCGTGTTTGTTCCTTAATTTCCCCGTCACGACCTGTTATCGAACATTCGCGATGTAGTTCAACTTCGAGCAGCAAAATACGTTTCCTGTCAATTCAGAAAATGTTCTGCCACGTGATGCTCCCATCTCCGACCCCAAGCGCCCGTTCACTTCGGAACACGCGTCAAACGCAGCCTCGGACGCATGGTCCTCTTCCTGTACAAACGAGGCAACCCGTCAGCTTCTTAAGCTTTCGCCCACTGTGCCTCTTTCCATCAACACTATTACCCCAACTACTACCGCTGCGATCGAGGTTCCACGATCGCGTTCAAACTCGCCTGCATACGTTTCACTGGGGCTTAGCGCATACACCAATATCCCATCTGCTGTCACACCTCCGCTGATTAAAGAAGAAATGGGGAATGTGGAGAGGTTAGCCGAAAGCCAGACAGTCGTCCCATCTTCTCCTGTGAAGACGGTGAAGAAGCCACGACTAAGCTTTGGTAGCGAGAACGAATTTGTTCAGGGGAGCAGTGTGGCACAACCGCAGCCCCAGCTCGCACGTAGGAGCAGTATGTCACGTCCTACGTCTCCGCTTAAGGATGCCGGTACGACCAAAGAGTCAGCGAAGCCGCAGCCTGAGCGAAAGTTGAAAACAGGGCTTAAACGAGAAGACTCCGTCGCATCCGTTGCGCCTGTGCAGAAGAAGCCTCGGCTCTCAGAAGACGTGGACCGGGATGTAGAACTGGACGCATGTCGTAAACAACGCCAACGGAAGCAGAAAACTGCAGTCGACAAAGCGCGCTCTCGATCTGTCTCACGACCGAAGTCGAAGGCATCTGAAGGGGACTTGGGCACACAAGTTGCTCACATCCGTGATGAGTTGCAGTCACCTCCTGCTCCCGACTCTTCCTGTCGCAGCAACGCGAAGCCAGAATGTATCCCAACCGAGCCAGCGCTCCTTGATGCAGAACAAGTCGAGTTTACAGGCATGCTCGTAGAGGCTCTTGCCACGTCCCGCGCTTCGTCTATGGACCCATTTGCGCTGCACAGTGCGCTTATCCAAACGCACCCCCATCTCGACACGAAGTACAATAAAAAGCAGTGGCTGAAAGTTATTCCAGCTGTGCTTGAAGCGGGGCGTGTGCGATGCGGGATGTTTGAGAAGGTTCATAGTAGCGGGACGAACGGGGAAAAGCAAGCGAGGTGGTTTTATCTCTCCGAGAAGGATGAAGACCGTGAACGTGCGGGGCTGCTGGAGGAGCTTATGCCGAAGCAGAAGAGGACCGAGACAAAGAAGTTCAAGAAGTACTATTATAAACCGCTGAACAAGATATCGAGGTGGGAGTCGGAGGATGCGATTTAGTATCGGATTTCGATCTTTCGGCGACGCTTTCACTTGATCACGTACACCGATATCTTTGCAACTATCTTTATTTTCGATAACCCCAGCTCGTGTTCCTATCTTTTACTGACATCAATGATGTTTTCTTTTGCGGCTGTTGTACACACGTACACACCACTTATTTACGGACGCAGCGCTATGGTACTTGGATGACCCGATGATAAGACACGGTTGTTTGAGCGGCCGTTGATCAAATTAGGGGGTGACTACAGCTTTTGCTTCAGCCACCGCTTAAGCGGTTGCACGTGTAATGCGCTCTAGTCGCGTCCCCCAAATTTGAATCAAACTTGGTTCAGTTCACCGTCGTCCAGTTTCTCGCGCTTTGGACCAAAGTCTTGTAGGAATCTTCAAAAGTTGGAGTGTAGAACAACGTGTTTCTGTGGAAGCTTTGGCATTGTCCGTTCCTAACCTTTCTCCTTTGAAGACTGGCGATGACCCAAGCACCATCAAAGCGCGTCTAAGACCCCGCTTACGGAAGTTTTCCTTGGTTTTTCATTCATATTTTCGCGCGACTTTGTTGCTTCTCGCTTGCGCTTGTAGCCCTTTTGTTGTGGGTGCAAGGAGACGACGGCCCAAGCAGCAGCACCATCCAACGATATATAAACCTCCCATCCTCGACCATTTCTTGAATTCACCACATACAACTCTCAATCTCGCTTCTTCAACCCATCCCACAGCACGTAATTCGAGGAACCACCAGTTTTACAGAAACACAATGATGCAACCTCCCGCCCAGATCCCCGATGAATTTGTCACCGCAGATAATGATTCTATGGTCGAGACTCAACAAGCCACTCAATCCACCGAGCACTCGTCCCAACCGAATGCCGCAGACACAAACAGCCATCTCTTTGGTTTCCTTCAGCCATGCAACACCTTGCTCCGTCGTATCGATTTTTGGAAAGTCCAGCCGACGGTCCAACTAGGAAGGGCTCCCGATAACGACATCGTTCTTCCTGGTGGGAGGGTTAGTAAGTGTTAACCGTGTACTTTGTGGCGCTTTTAGCGCGTTTCATACTGCATATTGACGCGTCGTTTCGCGGTGTAGGTAACAAGCACTGTCGAATCACCTGGGATGGAAAAGAGAATAAGAATTCTGCAGTGACCGTTCTCGACGTATCTAGCAATGGAACTTGGGTACGCACTAATACAGTAGTCCAATGACTGCCCTTGATGATAAAATCTGCAGATCAATAGTGTGAAGATCGGCAAGGACAAAACCGCAGTCCTCAAAGAAGGCAATGAGATTGCATTCGGCTCTCCCCATGCCCAGCCCGGGGAAATCGACGACTATCGTCAGTTGCCTGTATTCATGTCTTAATGTCCACTCAATTGACGCGTCTTCAGGATTCATTTATCGACATACTGCTTCTAATTCCCCGAAGGGTGGTCTTCACACTCAATATGATATCAGCCACGAGCTCGGCAAGGGTTCATTTGCAACAGTCATGAAGGCTGTGTCGCGCTCTACGGGCCAGTGGTATGCTATCAAGATCATACAAGATCATAAAGTCAAGCGCGCCACCACCACTGCCAATAGCAATGAGACGGCGTTTGCGCGGGAGATAAGCATCTTGGAGAAGCTGCACCATCCGAATGTCTGCCAGATGAAGGAAGCCTTTTTCGAAAACAATAGCATCAGTGCGTTTATCTACTAATATCCTACGAAGCCAAGCTGATTAATTGCGTAGATCTCGTTCTTGAATATGTCGATGGAGGAGATTTGCTTGATTACATAGTGAGAGAGCGCGGTCTTGGTATGGTCTCAGGTTTTGACGATGCTCGTGATTCTAATCGCTTTTTTCAGACGAGCCACTGGCTAAACACATAATGGCGCAAGTTTGCGATGCACTTGCGGTAAGTTGATTTACCATGTGAAACCATTATCCCTCTGATGTACCACCTGTTCAAAGTACATACATAGCAAAGGGATCGCACACCGTGACTTAAAGCCTGAGGTAATGCCCTTTTCTTCAAGCTGTTGATTCCATTATGAATATTGGCCACTTAGAACGTGCTCCTAACTTCGGAACATCCCCCCACCGTCAAAGTTGCTGACTTCGGTCTCGCCAAGGTTGTCGATAGCGTGACTTTCCTCAGAGTCAGTAACCTCTTTTTGACTCCTATCGTATCACCAATACCTAGTCACGCAGACCATGTGTGGTACTCCCGCTTATCTCGCCCCGGAAGTTGTGTCCCAGCAGGATCAGGAAGGATATGATCACCTTGTTGACAGTTGGAGCGCTGGAGTGATCGTTTTCTGCATGTAAGCCTGAGACTTGCGTGCGTGACACCTATTTTTGCTGAACTGGAGGGTTTTTTTTCACAGGTTTACGATTTCAAGCCCTTTTATCGAAGATGAGAACCAGCGCGACATGAAACTCCGGATTGCAGAACGTACGATTAATTGGGAAATTTTACATGACGCTGGGGTGTCCCCACTGGGTACGCTGTCTTCAACCGAGTTTTCGAATACCGCTGATTACTATGTTCGGGTACATAGCGACCAACTTCGTCGAGAGGCTACTTGAACATGATCCTCGGGATCGTATGTCTCTCAATACAGCACGCTCTCATGCTTGGCTTGTCAGCGACTCCCACCATCAACATCGCGGTATTGCTATGGACGACTCCATCGCGTCTATTGACGGTGCTTCCTCTGTCTCTTTGCTCCATCTGGAGTCCGAGGGTGATGCGATGATGACTGATGTCCCTAGCGATCCTGGGGTGGCCTCAGGCCTGGACAAACTCCACCTGCGCCAACAACACGCCCGCGCGCCCCTCCAGGCCGCCGGGAACGAGCTAGCGCTATCCGATCAAAGCTGGCAGGTCGTACAGCACGCATTGGAGACCGCAAATGGCGCGCGTAACGGGAAGCGCAAGTTAGAGCCACACAGCAACCCCGCGTTGGATGCGGACGTCGAGAATGGGAACCTGAAGAAGCCGCGACGGGTGACTGAGGTGAACAGCCCGCCGAACACGCGCATGAGGGCTGGAAGGGTACGAGGGCAGGAAGATGGTGAGTCGCCGATGGCGCGGCTGCAGGAAGCAGCTGCGGGGATGGTCGTGGAGGAGGAACACATGCAGGAGGACGAGGAGGAGGCTCCTGCTGCTGGTCCTTCGACGCGAAGAAAATCTGCTCGTGTGCCCGCCCAAAAGGCGGCGCGCCGAGGGTAATTTGGTGGGCCCGTGTAATCTTTATGTTTTGGTTTATCGATTGGTTTGTCGTCTCTCATCTGTATTCCCTCGCCCGCCACCTCCATACGTATGTAATATATAAACGTCGAAACTCACATTCTTTTTACTGCTATACGTACCTCTATCGATATCCATCAACTTGTCTTTTATTACTATGGAAATTTAAAGTTCTTATACTTTGCATTCCATCCTCGCATAATTTTTGTTACTCCTTGTAAGGTAGTGGGCTTCCGGATTCGACCAACGTCATGTGATAAGCGTGATAAATTTTCGTGACAAAACACGAAAAAATCAAATTCTATTCAACAACAAAGTGTTGGGACAATTTGTCAACAAATGCTAATGCTTGTGAAAGTAAAATATACTACTGCATCATCAAGCATTGTCAAAATGGTAGAAAATGAAGAAATGAAATAGCAACTACATTTCGATTGCTTTGAGTTGGGTTGTTAAGCGTTTGAAATCAAAGTCCGACTGTGACAGAGTTTTGTTGCCGCAGTGATCGGGCTGCGCCAGCCATTCTATCGTGCGCACATTATGGACCGCAAGCCGAGAGCTCACAAACGCTGGGGTGAAAATATCACAGCATGGAGAACATCGAAGAGACTTATGTAAATGTGTGTCAGACACTGAGCATGGCGAAAATGTGAGTGACTTGCACTCATTATGTAGTATGGACGCGACTCTGACGCGACAAAACAGCACAATTGCAATTCTGACGCAACCGAACAGCACAAATAGTGTAATTCTGTCGCGACTGAACCGCACAATTGCAATTCTGACGCAACTGAACAGCATAATCACGATGCGGTCGCATCGAGCATAGCAAGCTTCCTATGAAAGAACAATCTTCATCAGAAGAAGTTCTCGAACATAATATTGTCGAGCAAGCTCCACATGACAGCCCCTATTTCCGGCATCGCGTTTGCTCTGGACTCCTGTCAAAGCCTAGCTAAACGCCATTCCATGAGGAATATTAATTTTATTTCACATCTTATACGAGTCCCCGTGTCACGTTCGTATCGAGCCATGCCAATGGTAGTATGGTACATTCGTGCATACTGTAAGAGCATCCTTCTTATTACGATATCCATTGACTGGTTCAACGTTCCCTTGTGCTGCTTCTATACACCCTTTTAGGCCCCGTAGCGCTCGTGCGAGACATAAAAGCCTTCCAATTCTCCAGTATTGTCTCCATCCGCTCAACTTCAAGTGCAAACTAAGGTTAGGACACGTCGCTGAGGTTATACTACACCGCGGACTCAACTCATCTAGTGCAGAGTATCACCATATCCAAGCCCATTTCCCCCTCAGACACCATGACCGCCTTGCCCCCGAGACCTGCCCCTGGTGTCTATGCCATCGTCAACAGGGTTCTCTCGCCCAACGACGAAAGACTTGCTATCACTTTCAACGGTTCAGACCAGCCTGCAACTGCGACTGTCAGGACCGACAGTCCTGCTCAGCGTGTACGTGTTTGTTATGTTACTTGTGCATCTTATATATATATATATATATTACATCTGTAGTGGGTTATTGCGGACTACGACACGAGGACCCAATCTGTGAGCCCCCAGAGCTCCCAGAACCTTCAAGCTGCCTGGGGCTCCGGCTTCGTGACGGTGCTTCCAGCGGGAAATTATGTATGGACCATCAGGAACACCGACACCGGATACACGTGAGTTCTGCTTCGTGTTTCGTTTATGGACGAAATAAGCTCAGCGAGTGTTCAGTATCCAAGATGGTGGAGTAACCGTGTTCTGGGGAGTTGCAAATGCCGTCGATGGTGCAGAGGTGAGCTTCACAGGATAATCAGCGCTTTTTTTGCTGAGGACCGAGCTACACAGGTCACCATAGGAGACGGTACCGGTAACGAAAAGCAGAGGTGGTTCTTTGAAAAGATTTGAAAGAGTCTCGATATCAGACAATAGCACCTCGAGATATTCGACATCAATGTACAATATTGTGCCAGAGATCGCTGTAGTACCTGTATGGAATGATAAATTGGTTGATGACGTCAAGGAATCTGGGGAAGATAATGACAGGCTGTGTCCCCGGACACGTTTTTAATATGCACATTCCGTCCGAGCCGCACCGCCGCTGAGGGAGTGAATTATAGCAGAACAATATTAGCACAGGTCCGCATTGAAAGAGTTCCTTACTATTTATAAAGCGCAATAACCTTCGTATTGCCGCGCCACCTTTCGCTAGGAACGTGAACTACTATCAATACCGTTTTAGTCTCCCCTAGCCAGACCTGTATACTACTACTTAGTAGACGAAGGAAGATGGTCGTTAATTGCCATGCACTTACTACCAATTATGTTACGTCCCAAATTCAACTGCGTAAACAATGCGTGGTCGTTAGTCACCATGCACGCAAAGCGCAAGTTGTCAGAGCATTGAATTTGGAAAATGAATTCAACAAATGCCCAAAGGGCTTCTTGCCTGCCATTCACAATGGCCTAATACATTGCTGTGTGACCCTCGATATTAAGTGTTTGCAGGGGGTCAGAGCAGCTAGGAGAGCAGCAGCACAGGATTTCACAATAGGGGCGACAGATGAAGGGGTGTAATTGGGAGTGGTGACAAGATCGCGGATGCAAGATAGAACAGTTGTATGTGTACCACTGGCAGCGCGTACTAGCAATCAGGAAAACGCAGATAGCGCACACGTTGGACTGCCAGTAGAGCGTTGATTAAATTATTGTGTGTCAACAGCCAATGGCAAGACTTTGGAGCGCTCTTTGCTTTGTTCGCCACAAGAGAATAATGAGGTTGAGGTGGACGAGGTGGACGAGGATCGCCTCGTTGCTTCGTTCCGGTTCAAGATGTGCCAGAAACGCCTACGCATGACGCATAGCACGGGCACGGAATTTGTTGCTAGGGGTTTGTGGTTGGTTTGTTCTTCATGCTGATATGCCAATGACACCGATCATCGCAGGACGTATATGGTGGTTGCGCATTTTCTATTGTGCGCCTGAAGAGGAGTGGATCATAACGATTGGTCTTTCTCAGCGTAGCCTTCCAGTGCGTTCAGTAGCGAAATTGATCATCGAGGCCCAAAGAGAGAAACCTGGCTGTGCAACCCGACCTGCGGCGCGGCGATGGACGATTGGACTGAACAAATTAATGTTGCTTGCACCTGTAGGGTAGGTGTAAATTTTTGAGTCGAAGTCAGGTCTACTAATTGCTTCACCATTATTGTGGATTCTCCCTGCGCTGACCGCACTGATCTCAAAGGTACTCGGTAGGAAACTCCGAAAAGGCTTTCTTTAGCTTATATTTTTCCTTGGGCGATTGGGTCATGAACGGGTGAGGCTTCTCCCTTAAGCTTCAGATCTGGTGTTCCGAGCGGTGATTTTACCAGCCGACATATTCCCATGGCTATTTGATTTTAACAATCTTATCTGACTGTATTGTTATAGCAATACTGCATACCTAGACTGCGATGGCGCTCTACATGCAAAGCTAGAGATCGAATTAAAACACAAAGTGATACCTCGAAAGGAGCGAGTAGATGACGGACGGAGGAGATTGAATGTCAAGTTACTAGTTGCGCCGCAGTTGAAGCTTCTTTGGTAGACTGCATAGCCGACACCACGATAGCAAGTGGATACGAATGTATCCGCGGAAGTTTCGTTTGGTGATACTGTGGTTAGAGAAGCCGCACTACGCCATCGGAGGGCAGGGATATAACTGACGATCATACATTGCTAAGTTCAATATTTGAACTACTGGATATCGTATACGATGCAAACCGCAGACGAGAAGGGGATACATGTGAGGTGAGTTGAATATCAGCAGCAGCCTGAGATTGCAGATCAAAAAGAATGCGTGAAGCCAAGACGCCATGCAGGACTCCTTGAAACCTGGTTACGAGGGTCTATGTATATGTGTGAGCGTCGGATACGAGGGGCCGCCACTTACACATCCAGCATGCCATTCTGTCCACCTGAGATCTGTGCCAGCAGTTCAAATTATACCCGGCGGAATGAATGTAGACTACGTACCGGCGAAGAAAGGGTAACAATATTTGCAACGGATATTACTTGAAGCATGGTCAGGAAAGCGTCGTAAATACCAGAATGGCGTACCAAGGAGCGACAGCGCATATAACAAGCTTCCCTTCCACAAGGTTGATACCAGTTTACTGACAGTGCGTATGCCAGTAGAGCGTGATCGTATGGTATGATACAATGTAACAACGATCGCAGCTGCACGTATTCATATTCATCAGGAGAGGTAAGTAGAAGATGGCAGTGGCCTGAGTCGCTCACCGAGTTCAAACAGCGCTGAGCTGACAAACTGTCCCATTATCAGGCGTTCTACTTTCGTAGCATTCTCTACAGACCTCGGAGTTGATATGGGTAAACATACACTTTCGAGGGAAAATTCTGAGAGTATACTGCAAGTGACCATCAAGACGACAGCATGCTTCAACCCTAATAAATCACGACCCGGACGACAGAACTGACAGAGTACTTACCAGGTAGATTGCAAACAAAAATCGTTTTATTTTCCAATTGTCATGCCATAAGGCAAGTGTACGAATGAGAAGCAGACCTGAAACACATAAAGCCGGACGTTCTGCGTCGTTACAGATACTAACCTTCGGTAGCCATCAAGATAAGAACCAGGGTATCTGATAGTGCATTAACTGGCATGAAACTGGCAATCGTTAGTTGACCTACTCCCAGCAACCCGGTATGTTGTCAAGCACTGTGCTTAACATTGATGAGACTTTGAGTATGGGGTTTAGAGTGAGCTAATACCGTTCCCACTCCTAATTGCGGGGCAAGAGTCACTGACAGACCACTAAGAACACCTGCACCGAGAACGAATAGTGCCGCGCACCATATATTTCGCTAACAATCCATGCCACAGGAGAATATCGGGCTATGATAAACAGGACAGTTGCAATGCTCCAACTTGGACCTATACTGGTGAACAGGTGGACCTCATGTTCAAAGGTCAAACAATAGTCGAGGGTCTGATGAAGGGATAATGTTTGGCACTCGAGTCAACTCGCAAGAGAGTACGCGTTTATCTCACCCAAACAGCGGCTGGTGCAACTGTGATAGCAGTTGAGAAAGGAAAACAATGATTGGGATCAACAACGAACCTCGAAAGTACTGTTACAAAGCACTAGTTTCAATAAGATGGAAGTTGGGAATCATGGGCTCGTACCTTGACTATCTGCAGGGTGTGCAGTAACACCATAAACTTGAAGTATGTACAATGTGCGTGGACTAGTTCGAGATGGGCGTTTTGTTTTGAATATGCGGGGTTCACGAATTGGTGGACGATGTGTCTCAGGGTGGACAAAGAAGCCCAAGTTCATAAATACGAGTCAGTGGCAGTGGTACTTAAGTTGGAGGAATAATAATATTATCACATATCACTGGTCTGCGATCCCACCGGTAGCACTGCAGCTTGTGCCCAGTCCAACCACGGTAGACCGTGAGCCCTTGCGCAGTCCGTCGTCTGGAGCCGTGATTGAGAGCCAAGGCTGATGGATGCAAACTGTCTATGATATCAACCCGGCATATTGGTGCTGTCGGATCATGTGTTAAGCTATGTAAGTATCCATGTGTCATGTGAGAGTTGTGAGTTATATGTCGGACTGAATCTGATCCATAATAAACCGGGGAGGATTCCCGGGAAATTAATCCATGGCGCTTATCGAATGATCGAAATCCCATTAGACAGACGACACAAAACCACTGTCCTCTTCCCATGCACTAGGATGTACTGTGAGATTGTGATGGTGTGTGATTCACTTGACCATGGAGTGGGATGCTGGTGGGACGCATTCAAATGAATTCATGAACTGATGATTTGCTGATGGTCGGAATTTCGTTGATCACGGTGGACTTATCGGAGTACGAAGCTACTCGGATGATGGTGACTCAAGTATTCTTTGGGCCTTGACAACCTCCACCTGCGCCACCATGCCCGTGCACCCTCCAGGAGCCTCTAGGCCGCCTAGGGCCGTCCGATTCGATCTGGCAGATGGTGCACGCGGAAGAGAGCGCGAATGGGGTCCGTGACAGAAAGCGCAAGTTAGAGGACAACAACCCCGCGCTTAGCGGATGCGGACGTTGAGAAAGTTGAAGAAGCAGCTTGAAGAAGGGTCGCGACAGCGTCTGAGGCGAATACTAGCCCGCCGCCGAACACGGCACGGAAGCGGCCGCGGGGCATAGTCATGGAGGCCGAGGAGCCATCGATTCCTCGTCTTCCTGGGCCGTGGAGAAAATCTGCTCCGAGGGCGGGGCGCCGCCCGAATGACCCCCGAGGGTAAGGCGGGAGCATGTAATCTTGTGTTTGGTTTATGGCATTGATTCAAGTTCATGACACGTTTAATCTGTATTGCCCGCCCAACCCAACCAGTGACCGTATACGTATCTCTAGTATCGATATTCATCATTTGTCTCGAGTATGATAAGAGGAAAGTTCCTACACTTCCTCAGGCGCTTCAACATGAAGCATAAACACTACATAAGTAGCGCCGCGGTAAAATTTTCGAACTACTGCGGCGCGCTGTAACGAGTATGGACATTGCCATCAGGTCTAGCATATTCTGATGGCTGGGTTGATATATAATAACTTGACGAACGTTCGTTGGACAAGCCCGGTGACACACAACTTTGATAATTGCCATCTACATACACGGACGAGGCCCGGGAGAGCAGAAGTTATGTATTATAGAGTTAGGCTGGCATATGGCGCGAACGAGAACACTGTCCAAGTTCGCCTGCGTGCTATGTTTGAGCCGTGTGGCCACTGCTATGATACCATGAAAAAAGAGCAAAAAGATGACGAACGGAGGACAGAGATTCAAATCATCATAATGTAGCTGCGCTTGTAGTTAAAGCGGTTGAGATGGGGCACAGCATAGCTGACATCACGAGGGAAAATGAATACACCAATATAATATCCGCAGAAGTTCTGTTCGGTGGTATTATTCAGAAAAACCGCGCAAGACATGAAAAAGCAACAGATGGTTGGTGAACAATTCCGATACACGTTTCTAGTCGATATTGCCTATTTTTCCTGGAACTTGAGACTTGTAGATGCTGTGGGAAATGATCATGCATTGCTTTTATGAAAGTGGAGCCATGGGTATCCTCTCCGATGCAAACCGTAGACCAGAAGAGCGTACATAGGTGTCTTCAACGTTAAGTTCTCCACCCCTGTCTGTGGCCTGAGCTCGCAGCTCAAAAAGAATGCGTGAAGCCAAAACACCATGCAAGACTCCTTGAAACCTGGGTATGACAATCAGCGATGATCAAATGTGAAGGACAGACACCTACACATCCAGCATGCCATTCTGCCCGTCTAAGAGCTACAAGAGTTCATGGTTCACACTGAGCAGGCGGAGCGAATGAAAACTACGTACAGGTAAAGAAGGCGTGACAATATTCGCGACAGAGATTGCTTGAAGCATAGTCATGTAAGATAGAAACAGGTCATAAATGCCCGAATGGCCTACCAAGGAGCGACAGTGCATATAGTAAACTTCCCCTCCGCAAGGTTGACGCCAGTTTACTGACCGCGCGCATGCTAATGGGGTGTCGTAAGGAATGATACAGTGTAACAGCAATCGCCGCTGCACACATTCATCAGTAGAGGTAAATAGAAGATGGCAATGATCCGAATCGCTCACTAAGTTCAAATAGCGCTGAGTAGACAAACTGACCCATTATCAGGTGTTCCACTCTCATAGCCTCCTCTACAGAGCTTGGAGTTGAAATAGGCACACATATACTTTCGAGGAGAGATATTGCTAGTATATTACAGGTGACCATTGAGACAATAACAAACTTTAAACTCTAATAAATGACGGATCGAAAGACAGAACTGCCAGCGCACGTACCAAGTAGACTGCCAACAAAAATCGCCTTATCTTCCAACTGTCATGCCATAATGCAAGTGTACGAATGAGAAGCAGACCTGAAACACATAAAATCTGGCGTTTTGCTTTGTTAATACAGACGCTAACCTTCTGTAGCCAGCAAGATAAGAATCAGAGAAACTGTCAGTGGTGAACATTAGTTAGTATGTGACTAGCGATCGTTATACGACCTACCCCCAGCAGCCCTGTTTGATGACAAGCACTGTGTTATGACATTAATGAAACTTTCAGTATAGCGTTAAGAACGAGTTAATACCGTGTCCAGTGATTTCGGCGCAAGCGTCGCTGACAACTCGATAAGAACACTTGCCCCAAGAACAAATAGTGTCGCTCACCGTATATGTCACTGATAATCCATACTATAGGAGAATATCGGGCAATAATAAACATGACAGTCGCGATACTCCAACGACCTATGCTGGTGAACAGGCAGACTTCATGTTCAAAGGTCAAACAGTAATCGAATGCCTAAATGAAGGGTATAATGTTTGGCACAGGTTGACTTGCGAGAAGAGCATATGTTTATCTCACCCAAACAGCGACTGGTGCAACTTTGGCAACAGATGAACACGGCAAATAAAGAACAAAATATATCAACAACAAACCTCGAAAGTACTGTTGCAAAGCAATAGAGTTTCGATGGGATGGAAGATCGGATGTCATGCGCTCGTACCTTGGTTGTCTGTTGGGTGTGCAGTGACACCATAAAGCATGTATGTAGGAGGACTAGCTCAAGGTGGGCGCTTTGCTTTCAATACGCTGAGTTTTACAATTCGGTGGGTGATCTCAAGTTAGATAAAGGAGCCTTCATGGAGGGGTGTGGTAAGTTGGAGGAGGAATGATATAACTGGAATGCAATTTCACCGCTACAGGTCAACGCTCCAGCCCGTGCCGAGTCCAACCACGATTGAATGGCATGCACTCGGGAGCCCGTTGCCTGGTGCCACAACTACTTAATACGGAGAAGACCAATGTTTTGACTCTTGAGAATGTAAACTGCCCCGTGTCTCTGGCTCTGGGATCAGGCCAAAATACGTTATGCTATATTTGGAAGGAGACCCCACGACGGTCGAAAGACTAGGGGGACTACTAGCTGACCTATAACGAGTGTATGTAAGTACTAGTAGATAGTCAGTATCACAGTAAGTAATAAATAGATGGAATCATACCTCAGTCTCGTGAGTTGAAAGACTGAGGTTGTATAGAGCGGTACGAAAATTGTAATGGACGATGAACGATTATGTAAGCTTGCGTGACGGTTATCCACAGCACTTATCGCCACTTACTTACTTTCAACAACTCGGATCCAGAGAGAAAAATGCCATTTTTTTCTATATAGCGTCGTGATCAACTGAACTATAACTTGACAAAGAAATTTCTCGGAACTTGCCTAAATTTCGGCGAATTCGCTGGATCCAGATGGGCGCAATTGATATCAGACCGATTGTTGTTGCGCCCAATGATTGAAAGCTCGAATCCTCAGTAATCTCCACTGTCCTTCTCCCATGTCACAAGTAATGGTATGTACTGTGAGATTGGGACGGTATACAATTCACTTGGACGGGGCGGGGGACAATAGCGCACCGATGGTTGATGAATTGATGAAGATATTGCAACTTTGGAAATTGGCAGAGAGTGATGAACCGATGGGGCTGTAAGTACATAAGCTTGACTCTCGAAGAAGTTCCATAATCGTTACTATTCGCGCCGTATTGTCATTGTACTGCTTTCAATCATACGGCCATTCGTAACTTTGTAATTTGGGAGATATGACATGTGACACCTCGACGGTACTACTTGTGTGGTGTAAGTCTGTGTAAGTACTCACGATCGGTCAAACCTGCAACCTGCCGTAATCGCCAGTTTGAGCCTTCAGCGTTGTGCTCAGCATTCTTTTCTGTCATCTGAGGTTCCGTCTGAGATTGGTGATATCTAAAGCCAAAGAGAGGCTGGGGATTCTTTGAACCCATAGCGTTTCTTATCTCCGAGTCACCGAACAGCGAGAACTGAATGCATAGGCGACTATACTCGATGTTCCCTTAGACAGACCATAGATGAACGAAGCCTACAGTCGTTCCTTCTATGCTATGGATGTACGCGTACATGACACCTTTACAGGGATCCGCCTCCAGAAATAAGCCTATTCGTCTTCGTCCCTCGTGCAGGGAGACACCTGTCGACTCTAATGGTATCATGAGAGGAGCAAGTGGATGATGTGCAGAGGAGGATAGAAGTTGCTACGGCTGAAGCTTTTAAGATAGAGCACATCATAACGGGGAAAAGTGGAGGATCCGCCTGCGAACCAGAATGCATCCGCGGGGTTTCGTTCGGTGAATATAGCAAATTCATGTATGCCCTCGAACAGTGGGCGGAGAGCTCCGATACAACATTTCAGTTAATAGGGCCAAAATTGAGATTAATATACATCGTGAGGCATTGGTATGATCATGCATTGTTTTCATGTGGGACAGACGTAGGTGTCTGCGATGTAAACCGGGATACATATGAGGTGAGTTGAACATTACTAGTGTGTTCTTCATTCCGGTCTGCAGCCTGAGCTCGCAGATCAAAAAGAATACGTGAAGCCAAGACACCGTGCAATACTCCTTGAAACCTGCGTATGAGAGTCTATCCGTGAGCGTCGGGTACGAGGGGCCACCACTTACACATCCAGCATGCCATTCTGCCCGTCTGAGATCTGTCCAAGTAATTCATACTATAGCCGGCAAACTGAATGGGAATTACGTACTGGCAAAGAAAGAGTAGCAATATTTGCAACAGAGATTACTTGAAGCATGGTCAAGTGAGATAGGGAAGAGTCATAAACACCGGAATGGCGTACCAAGGAGCGACAGCGCATATAGGAAACTTCCCTTCCATAAAGTTGACACCAGTTTGCTGACGGTGCGTACGCCAGTAGAGCGTAATCGTATGGAATGATACAATGTAGCAGTGATCGCCGCTGTACATGTTTGTCAGTAGAGGAAAATAGAAGATGGCAGTAACCCGAGTCGCTCACTGAGTTCGAACAGCGCTGAGCTGACAAACTGCCCCATTATCAGGCGTTCTACTCTCGTAGCATCTTTTACAGAGCTCGGAGTTGATGTGTTCACACATACACTTTTGAGGGGAATTTCCAAAAGTATACCACAAGTGACCAGTGAGACAACAACAAGCTGCAAACCCTAATAAATCACTGCTCGTCCTCCGAATTGCCAGAGCACTTACCAAATAGACTGTCAACAAAATTCGTTTTATTTTCCTGTTGTCATGCCATAAGGCAAGGGTACGAATAAGAAGGAGACCTGAAACACATAAAACCGGACGTCCTGCTTTGTTACAAAGATGCTAACCTTCGGTGGCCACCAACATAAGAAATATGGTAACTGGTGTGTATTAGCTGGCATGGAACTAGCAATTGTTAGGTGACCTACTCCCGGCAGCCCGGTATGTTGCCAAGCACTGTGCTTAGCATTGATGAGACTTTGAGTATCGGGTTAAGAGTGAGTTAATACCGTTCCCATTGTTAATTGCGGCGCAAGAGTTACTGACAGACTACTAAGAACACATGCACCGAGGACAAATAGTGTCGCTCACCGTATATATCGTTAATAATCCATGCTATGGGAGAATATCGGGCTATGATAAACAGGACAGTCGCAATGTTCCAACTTGGACCTATGCTAGTGAATAGGCAAACTTCATGTTCAAAGGTCAAACAATAGTCGAGCGCCTAATGAAGGGGGTAACGTTTGCATTCAAGTTGACTCTCGAGAAGAGTGCGTGCTTATCTCACCCAAACAGCGACTGGTGCGACTTTGACAGCGGTTGAGCACGGCAAAGAACGAACAACGAAAATCAACAGACCTCGAAAGTACTGTTACAAAACACTAGAGTTTGAACAATATGGAAAATTGAGTGTCACACGCTCGTACCTTGACTGTCTGCTGTGTGTGCAGTAACACCATAAAGTAGTAGGATGGTGCGTGAAGCTCGAGATGGGCGTTCTGGTGTCAATACACGCCGGGTTTGGTGGGGGATGTGAAGTTGGATAAACCAGGCTTCATGAAAGGGTATGGTGAGCTGGAGGAGAAATAATTATACGACAGGACTACAATTTCACAGGTGTGTAGTCAATGTCAAGTCCAAACACGGTTGAATACCCCTTGTGAGTCCAGAGCCATCTGTCTTCTGGCACCCCAACTATAACCGAGAGAGAGCGCCCACACCCACAGATGCTTATCTGCCTGTAATGTAAATCCGGCATATCTGGAAACCGTCAGGCTGTGTGTTATGTTGTGCGTGCGTGAGAGAAACCTGTTGTTTATCCGATAATTTATGACCATGATGATCAAATCGCCGAAGAATTTCCCTGAAACTTATACTTACCCCATGGCGCCCATCCAATGATTGACCAGACTCGTGGACGCCGCCTTAAACACGATTCCAGGAACCATGTAATGTTCAATCTGCATCTGCCATTCGCGAGTCACACAATACAAGCCTGCGGCTGGTGATCAGACAAGATCTAAATTGTCCTTCCTCTAAATACTGTGAGATCGGGACTCACTAGACCATTGGATGAGATCCTTTCAAGTTGGTGTACCGATGATTGATGAATTGACTAGGATATGGCAGTTTGGATATGATATGATGTTGAACTTCGATAAGCTATGTGCAGTTGTGGCTGGGAGTATAAACGTTTGAACTACACACAAGTAAGTAGAGTTTTTACTACATACTAGTAGGACCAGCACTGACAATATTCACGGTCAGAGGCCATCCGTCGAACGGAACCAGTGACAGAAGGTTCAAGGCACGGGACACGGCAGAACCTAGCGTTGTTTATTACATAATGTACGGTTGCCGAATCATTGATTGGAGGTTCCTGGACGACTCAGGCTGAGCGCTGGGGTGCTGCATCAATGCTTGGTATACTTGCTGCGTACCTGAAAGAATTCCTCTTTTGGTTTTTTTGGGAACGTTGGCTACTCGAGTGCTATCCATTGTGTCGAACCTTCTCCGCCCCAGGAAACCTGCTGTACACTCGAGCTCGTTGCTGGCGAGGTTGAATCAACATTTCCCATATGGATTCGAGATTATTGAGATCTAGCAGCATGATCATAATAGTCACGGATCTCTCTTGAGAAGCCCAAAAACATGTGTACACCAACTCACCGCAGTACCAATACAACTACAAAATTTGTGAATGGGTATGTGGTTACGTTTCGTTGTTTCACCTTCGTGCTCAGCTGAAGTTGAGTCAGGTTTGAACACGTCCACATGACTATCACGTGACCGTGTCTAGGCACTAATGGTTTTAAACTTTCAAAACCCAAGTCAAACCGTTCATAACCACCACGATGCTTAGCTCTCGCCCACTAGGGATCACATTTGATGGCGACTACCGAAATTTGACGAAGACTCCTGGCCGTACCATGTTGAAATCACGAAATGCCCTCCAGGAAAATGTTGGTCAACATGTCCATGTTCCCGGCACGGTCGCTGGGAAAGCGAAGAAGGCTGCATTGCAACATACACCATTTCATCCAAATACCCTGCGTGAGCTGGTTATTCCACCAAACTGTGCTACGTACTCTTACGAAGTCCTGCAGAGCCACAGAAAACCCGGAAGCATCATGGTGAAGCAACCAAATCCAAGGGAAAGGAATCATTTGCATCCTCTCGACCTCTTGGGGACAAAACACCCTTTCCTAACCGCATTGTCAATCATTCTACGCCACTACAAGTGATACAGCCTCTGTTCGATGTCACGCCTAGCGCATTTCTTCGTCCAAGTTCCGCACGGAAACATATTAGACTTCCCCGCAGCGCCAGCAGGAGTTTTCAAACACCGGTCACTGGTGGAAACCACTGGGATGTTAGTGATATAGACATTAATCCGGAGGTCGCTGCTGCGCCCAATCAATCTATCGAAGAAGAGGATTACGAGGAGATTGAGTACATGCCACCAAAGTTAACTGGTGAGTAACTTCAACAAACGGTTTCTTCTTGTGATTGATTAGCGCTGTGCAGAATTGCCATATGAACCTCCATTTGAATTGCCAAACTATAAAGAAGTTGGGAAGACTCTCCTCACTCTTATTCACTCCTACCCTATCGAAGACGTACCGCCGCATGCTATCTTCACAGAATTCACAACACCTGGATCTGATGACAAATTCTTCGCCCCGGACGTGTTATCTCTCCCTCACCTTGGTGAGTTAATTTCACAAAATGTTCATCCTAATGTTCACTTCCGTTGCGCACAATCAGACGACGATAATCCATTCATACAGCCCAGTTCTACGCCGAAGCCTGAGCCAAGAGTGACTCGTGCTCCTTCGTCACTGAAGACAGCTATTCGTCCGCTAAAAGCTAGTCGCGCTGCATCCACAATATCCCATTCAACTCTAGCTACTACCTCCCGTTTGAGATCTGGTCTGCAAGCTGTCTCTCGTCCTAGCTCTATGCGCCCAGGACCAACTAGTAATGTGACAACTTCAAAGTCAGTGACTCGTGCACCATCAAGCGCCTCAGTTCCAAAAGGAAACACTTCTAGAACACCTTCAACGCGTGCACCCTCGACATATGTATCTCGTGCGGCATCGACAGCTGTTTCTCGGGCGCCATCTACAGTTGCGATGACAAGGATGCGTCCTGCAAGCGCATTACCCACTGGGGTTAGATCTCAAGCAGGGACAGTGACTCGGAATCTTGGAGCACAGTCAAAAGTAAACGCAAGAAGCGAGACGACAAATAATGTTCCAAGAGTCGGGATTGTGTTCGAGGATAATTGGCAAGAAGAGGAATTTAGGTTTAGTTTCTAGGTTTGTGGACTTTTAGTTTAAATTTTGTATACTATGATCGAGATTATTGGTTTGTGGTGATATTTTGTTACACGGTCGGACCGTGAACGAACTTGAAGATGCAGCATTAAATAATGTTGGGCGTGTTTAAAATAACATGGTGAATTATGTAGGACCACAGCAACATAGTAACATAAATCATCTGGGTCCTTGATGAAACCCGGTGGTGTGATCAGGCGAGCGGATAAATCGTGAAAGGCGACCAGGCGCGATGACTCGTCACGGTGGATTGAAGATCGATGAATACAAACGGTTCAGTCAATAGAGTCAAGATTATGAAGCTCAATTGAAGTGTGTGCAATATTTTGGACCCACAAGGCACCGTACACCAGGAACTTGAGAGGATATAAACCATCAGGGATGGATCATTCATACGCCTATTTCCCTTTCATCACTCAAGACAGTCATGGGTATTGTTTGCAATGCAAACTGAATATGAGATGGGGTAGCTGAGGTGAACTGAGTGGTGTGTTCTTCATTCTGGTCCGCATCTCGCAATTCAAAAAGAATGCGTGAAGTCATAACGCCATGCAGGACTCCTTGAAACCTCGCCATGAGAATATAACAGTGAGCCATGGATACGGAGGGTAACCACTTACACATCAATGATACCACTCTGCGCGCCTGATGACCTATGCTAGTGAACAGGAGGACTTCATGTTCAAAGGTCAAGCAATAATCGAGTACCTAACAAGGAGGATAATGGGATTGGCATTTATCCGGCGCAAGAGGGGTGTGTGTGATCTCACCCCAAATCGCAGCTGGTGCAACTTTGCCAGCAGTTGAACGCACTAGAGAAGAACAAAGGAAATAAACAACGAACCTCAAAAGTACTAAACAAAGTACGAGGATGAACGATCAGATGTCACGCACTCGTACTTAATTATCTGCTGCGTGTGCAGTAAAACCATCCAATATGTATGCGCGTAGACTGGCTTGAGCCACTACGTGGACACTGGGCGCCGTGTAACGGTTGCTTGAGTCCTTCACGACTTAGTGCGCGATATGGCTCACGTTGGATGAAGAAGCCTTCATGAAGGGTTTGATAAGTAGGAGAGAATATTACTAATAATATATCTGGGATTCCCGTTCCTGCAACCTGACCCTCTTCTTGTGTGGAGCACTGTAATCCACCCACGCAGACGCCACTTCCGGATCATGATACCTGAGAGAAGTCATATCTTGGTTGATTATTGTCGAATTTCCCAGTGATCTTTCCGAACAGCATCCGGCTGAACAAGTTGGACTCACCCATGGGGAATGAACGTCGACCCGCTGGCTGAAATTCTACTAGGCGACCTTAATCTTCCCGACTAAGTCTTCTCTTCCAAGTTCCCACTGGCACATAGTTCTTTGAGATTGAGACAGTGTGGCATCGAGTGGAGTGCTGATGAACATGTGGTAAATATGATATGTCGAATACGTGCGCTTCACTGGTAGACTGGTTGCAGCCGGGAGTGCGTGATGGTGTCGCGGTGTAGAACGCATGCTGCTAATAATGTATGTACGGTTGTCAAGTTGATTGTAGGGGCTGCGATGCTTGCCATTAATATTGTCATGATCAGAGCATGTGTCGGAAGAACCTGACAATGATGGCAGGCGATGTTACAAGCAGGCCATACTATTTGGATCTGGAATGCCCCTAGGTCTGAGCAGACCACTATCACCGACATGTCCGTCTACCAACAACATTACTAAAATATTACATCACCCTGTGTTCGCGTTTATGCAAGACTAAGAGGGTCAAAATCCGTCGGCTCCGTAGTGCATTCCGTCAAGAAGTCAAGGTTCCATTCCATTTCCGTGGGCGGCCTGTCTGTGCTTTTGCCTGTCATGTGCATCTTGAGTGATATCCACAAAGACGCTTGGCTGGCAGTGGCTCGAACTTTCGGATTTTGGTGCCATAGATTCTGGATAAAATCCCACATGTCGTCGTCCAGTCCTCGTCGAATGCACATTTCATCCATGGGACGCGAAGGTCGATTTCCTAGCATAAGCTGGGCGCCCATAGCAGATAAATCCAAGTACCAGAAAGGATGAGCCCCGTTGTACATCTGGAAAGGGATCAGTACATAGTTGAGCATGACAGTGGGAGCCCACACCTCGTAACATATGCAACCAAATGCGAAAATATCACAAGGGCGTTTATCCACTGGCAACGTACTTGTGTTTCTGCGTGGCTCTAGAAGTTCAGGCGCTATGAAAGAGGTCGTAGTGGTCTGAAGCTGGACTGGAGAGTCCTGTGTGGTTGCAAACCCGAAATCCGCCAGACACGCACGACCAGAGGGAGTAATTAGAATGTTGGCCTGTATTGCACACATTCAATTGCATTCTGAATTTGTAAAATAGCATTAACATACCCCCTTCAGGTCACCATGCACAACTGTGGGTTGCATTCCATGCAAGTGAGCAAGACCTTGCGCAATGTCCAAGACCTGCAAAAGTCCGGTAAATGATAGAGACCAGAATTCTCTCACTCACCAGAGGAGCACGATCAACATTGGGATGCTGCTGTAGATACGCGTTCAAATGTCCGTTTTCCATCCAGGGAGATACAAGAAAAGTCCTCGATGCACCGCTATCATTGAGATGGAATATACCATAGAATGGCAAGCAGTTCGCATGCTGGGTATGATACCAGGCAACTGCCTCGTTCGAGAAATCCTAGGGGCGGTGATGTTATCGAAGGTTCTCTGTGTACGCAAAAACTCAACTAACATTGAGAAACTGCTCGACGGTACGGCCAGCAGCCTGAATCTCTTTCATGGCTACAACGACGCGACCAAGGAGTTCACCCTTGAAAATTACTCCAAAGCCACCGTGGAAGCTGGTTGGTTCCGGGTTGTCAATTCGTCGAAGCTGCAAGCTACGAGGGAATCGGCCTGACTTCCTCGAGAGTCGGATGATAGCATCCAAGAGCCGATGTTTGTACCACGCTTCTAATTGGCCTGACTTCATTACGAGTAACTACAAGCAGATCAGCGGACGAAGGAAGGCCTTGACGGAGAGCATGTCTTACCGTCTGCAGCAAGTCTAACATGAATTGGGCTTCGTCGCCTCTGAGCATGAATAGAGTGGAAGAACCCCCTGAATTCATTGAACTACTGGCAATCAGTGCTCCAATGTCTTGAATGTCCAGCGTGTGTAGTCTGGACTTGCTGGTAAGAGCCTGGTTACAAACGTGCGACTTCACCTCAGCCTACGTAAGGTCAGCCAAATCCCACTTCGAGTCATACACGAGGAAAGATGCGAGCTAACCTGTTTCATTAGTCCAGTCAGGTGGTCCTTGATGGTTTTGAAATGTAAGAGACACCACACGCTGCCCTGTGATGCCCAGTCACTTCTCATCTTCTCTAGGTTGACTAGCAGGCTAGGAGCGGAAAGTGAGACTACAGAAGTGAAGACAGAAAGCGCATGTACTTCGGCTTGTCGGGGGCACAAAGTTTAAGATGCGTAAACACATAAGCATACAGCATCTGGCCGTGGATATCGTCATAGCTCCTAATACTTCATAGGGAAATTTTCACTGACTGGAAAAATGGGCATGCACAGCACCCCTCCGATGCATTCCTGTCTTGCTGTTGTATCCAAGCTCTTGAATCGATATACCAGATCCTGGACCTGAAACCTCACTGAGTTGGAAAGATGCTGTGCAGAGGTTTGTGGCGAGTCTGTTCGGTGGTTATGATTATAGGATAGTGCAATGTCATCAATGGTCGTGGGGAGGGGAAGCTGAACAGGATTTGTCTGCTGCCAAACAGAGAACCGCGTCGGAGCAAGATCTGATTTTTTACTAAGTGGATTGCTCGGTTCAGGAGTGCCGACCCTGGATGATCGCCGCGCACTTCGACCAGAGGTAACAGGGGAAGCTGCCGACTGGTGAGCACCGAAGTCCCTGGCGTTTAACGCCTGGATATTTTTTGCAAAAAATGGCCCACAGTGCTTCTCTCGGACGTGACGGTGATACTCACGCCTCTTCACAACTTGATGGCACTGAATGCATTCTATCGAATGAACGATCGGGTGCATTTTCTTGTCGCAGATGGAAGATGTAGAATGGTTTGATGGCCAATTCAAGCCAGTTTGAAGGTGCTTTATATCAGCGGGTTGCGGGGACTTGGGGGGGTGTGTCAATCACAGCAAGAATAATCTGGATCGCACAGGAAATTGAGATGGATAACACAGCAGTCAAGCTGGAGTGCACAGGCTGTACAAGACAATGATGTGAACTGAAGAATAAGACTATCAGATGCATCAGCCTTCTGGTTACATGATGTCCTATTATTGAATGCAACCTTGAAGTTGAACAACGGTTGACCGCCCCGTGACCCAGGCTGTTGAGCGGCAGTTTCCGCACTAGTGACGGAGTTTACCGAGCAACATACATAAGTTCGCAACCTCGCTTTTATTTTTTCTAGCTCGCTGATTTCCTTATCACTCGTCCTCTTCTTGTTCACGGGGAAAGGGTCATATTCTTTGGCGCAGAAGGACCCACAGCTTCGCTTTCGCTAGCAGCACTATGCCTTTTGTTTGATACATTTGGCGATGATGGCCTTCTAGATAGTGGTGAAAGCTACAATGCTACTAAAATCTACAACTTGAAAATGCAACATACTGATCTCGTTTACACAATTCATTGAGGGTTCCTGCCAACTTTGTTCAACTCGTTCGTCCATCGTCGTCCTGTTGTGATGTTGTCTATAGTCCATCCTTGGGATGCTAGCCCTGTCGATTGAATTGCTGTCATGGTTTTGGGGATTGCCTGCCAGTAACTCAGCCTAAGTGCGAAACATAAGGGAGCCAGAACATACGCCGTAACGGTGAACTTGAGCGACGTGAAAATGATAGTCATCTTCACAACGTTACCGACAAGTTCTGACCATCCCCGCTCGTCGAGGATGATCATTCCGTCATCATCCTCTCCATGTTGTCGGTAGAACCGACCGTAAATCGTAACCTCGGGCTTATACCGATACTCAGATATCCACCAGTCTTCCTTCGTGGCAAACCTGGTAATGAACATGTCGACTGCTTTCTGCAATTGTATCAGATCGTGAACAATACTGGATAAGGAGCCTGAGAGCGCTTGCCCTGTAGCTCATGCTTTGTAACGCCACTCTCCCGAACGCACGTTTCTCATCTCTACATGTTACCACGATCTGCGGGGGAATGGATGTTGCGGCAGCTACAAAGTCATGTAGCGTGTTTAAAGCAGAGACGACATCACCAGGCAGGGTTGGAGTTGGAGCTTGGGAGGACTGTTGAACAGAATCCATCCGACTCATGGTGTTCGAGTAGCGAAGAGTCAGGATGGAATTGTGAATGGGATGCACATCGTCTGCATGGCGGAAACGAGGCGGCCCCGTGAGCGTTCTCGAGATTCAGGCACACAGAAGAATCTAAAAACACTGGCAGGCATTTGCCACGGCAGCGGCGCACAGGACCACGTCCAGTCCCCGGATCCTAGATCAAGAAAACTTTCTTACTTTCTTGACATGATCGCGCGGGCAGCCGCGAGTACTTACTCTGAATCGTTCTATCAGATAATCAGATAATCCGAGTCAACTTGTAACTAGTACTTAACATGTAAGTACTGAACTTGAAATAACATTTACTTTACTTATAACATCCATCATCCATGTCATCCGAGATTTACAAGGTCAACTTATCTACGGCAGCTTGAGGCCGTACCGGCCTCGTTCGCATGAATCTTGCTACTAGTAGACTTGGGGTATTACTAATCTGAATATTGTCTATTGGTGTTAAGGTAGGAGGACCATAATGTCGACTTTACCTGTTGCCCGATCGTGATGACGGATACTTGTCTTTGCAATGACTTATTCCGCCATCATGGCAACGAAAGGAAGCGGACGAGAGTCGGACGAGACACCACAATTTCCACCGCCTGGAAATCACCTGGCCGCTCGATGATTTCTAGGTTCATACGTGTACAGTTTACGTGTAGATGAAGGCCCCAAATCAGGTATACTTCGGAGCTGATGATCGTGGCATGGTTCGGGGCGAGAGAGAGACTGCGCCGTGGCGCTTGAATCATTGATGCGCTGATGCTGTCTAAACACATTTTGCGTGTTTTCCCTACCGAGCAGCTGAAATTTCAGGTTGGACCGCATATGAAACATAATAATACAGAAGGAACGATTATCTTCCGTCCTAAATATTTGGTCGCCTAGGAGAGACTATATGAAACATTTCTCAAATTTGCGCCATCATCTGCGCAATCTTGCCACTCCCACCTAGACTGAGCTTACTGCCTTTCGTAGGAAATGCTCTTGACATTGATATAGTTCGTCCATGGTTAACTTACGCGAAGTGAGGAAAGCAGTATGGTTGGTTGGCCCATCCTTCACATGTTTTGCAGCTTAGTTTCGAGTCACAGGTCATATTATATATGTACGCCTCCTTGGCCAACAATTCATCATCATTATCAACTCCGAAAGAGTCGCCAGGGCCCTGGTGGACAAACGCTCAGCGATATATTCTGATCGTCCTGTCGTCCTACAAACGACTAGTATGTCTGGGTTACGGCTTTAAATCGATCATCACCGTCAGCTAACTGACCGAGAATCTTTTTGGATTGCCGTGTAATGCTGGGCTCAAACCATGCGGTGATACATTCCGGATGCACCGCAAACTTCATCGTCGCATCCTGCGTATTGAAGCATCAAAAGTTGTACAATGACCTGTATCTCCGCAACGCTCACGAGCTCGTTGTCAATCTCTTGGACGTCCCTGAGAATATGCAAGAACACTCCAGGATATTCGTCCCAAGCTGTGATTGTTTATCCTGATTCTAATTTTGGAAACAGATTTTCTGCTCCTCTCATTATAACAGTCATCTATGGATGCGAGACCAAGCCAAGGGATGATCCCTTCGTAAAAACTGTTACAAAGCTCACTGAAGTCCTAACTCCAGCAAGAGCGGTAGTACAAATGTCCTTTCCTTTTGGTGAGAAATTTGCTTTGGATTGTGCTCTGGAGATGTCAATATCGGCTGCCATCCTTTTGTCAAGGGTGAGTTATAAGAAGAAGTATGCCCCAGAATATTATAGATTGATCAAGGATGTTCTGAATTTACCCTTTGAAGGCACAAATGGTGACCACGTCCGAGTTCCCTATACTCTTCAGGGTGAGTGTTGTTTTATGGTTGTTCTGTCAGGTACTTCCTGGGCAAAGGGAACGAAAATCTTCATGCTCACGAACAGTGGATGAAGGAGGTTGCTGCAATTGCATACATAGGTGAAGCATCACGTTGACTTTGAAATTTCTAGCGGTACTCTTTGCTCTTCAGGCGGATGAGACGGTAACACAAGATTATTTTCCTCGTGAAAAACACTCTTATAGCTGTAAACTTCAGACCTCATTAACTATACACATGCTCATACTGGCGTCACTTCTTCACCCGGAAGTCCAGACTCGCGCCAGAGCAGATATCGACGTCGTATGCGGACGAGATAAAATTCCAACATTTCACCACAGAAATTCGCTACCGTACATTGAGGCTATCTGTCATGAAATTCTCAGATGGGCACCGGTTGTACCTCTCAGTAAGCCACATGAGAAGAAAGCCATCGAAGTTTGATTCGACACATTCCCCTTAGACCTTCCGCACGTCATGTAATGATGTTTACCTTTCATCCCAAAAGATGTTCTCCTAACAGCATTACAAATTACTGATCATATTTCTAAAAGAGATTAACAGGTACTGTGGCGATGTTAAATTCATGTCGTCTGACCTCCATAGGTGTGTAGTAGCTAATCTCTCCCGTAGGGCAATGGGTCATAATGAGGAAGTCTATCCAACCCATCGTATGTTGATCCCGGTCGTCATTTTACTTTCACTGTAGACGGAAAATTGAAAGATGAGCCGACGTATAATCATTTCGGTTTCGCGATGTCTTCTTCGTTTTGGAAGACCCGGCTGATATCACTTGAAGGAGAGTTTGTCCAGGTCGTCTCTTGGGAGACAACGCCTTATGAGCGTCCGTTGTGTCAATTATATCGACTATCGAGATCGTAAAAGCAAAAGACAAGGATGGCAAGGACGTTGACGTTAAACCAGAAATCATGGGCGGCATTGCAATGTTGGTGCTGAGTATTTATCCAAGAGCATCTGACTGATAGTGTCGAATAGCTTTGCAATAGCTGCCCTATACATGTTCCGTGCTCTCCGCGGAGCATATCCTTAACTAAGGAAGAGCAGATAACAATGCAGTGAATGTACATAACTTACGTTATGGTATGCATCTTGGCTCTTCAGCGAATTTAGCTATCAGTTGGACGAGAAGGGGCTGAACCAGTGTACCTGGTAATGCCAATCAGACGGGGATTGCATGCGCCCATAACCCCTCTTCATCATGATTGGAAAAATATATATCCGTTCGCAGGTCATGGGGTTGACAAATTGAGAGTCATTCCTACCCAACTTTTGCAGCGCCAAAACACGCATCCCTCCCGCCAATAAAACCCAGGAAACGAGGAAGGAGGTGCAGTGTTGCTGTCGTGGTTCAGAGTACCCACTGTAAAAAGGCGACACGCGGCCCTGGCCCCTCATATGCTATTGTCAAATCTTGCGCGGACCGTGATCAAGATATGGATGGTTGTCGGCTTGTCAATGGTCTTCCATGGTTGTGTCTGCAGGTGTCGGTTTGGTTCTCCGCTAAAGAATAACCGTGACTTGAGTCATCTCGGCACAGTTCAAGGAAGGAAGGTGGAGCAGCTAGGCTTAGTGGTGGGCTCGGAAGAGCGTGGCAAAAGTTTACCGCTCGAATTCCCTCACCAGTTTGTGCGTTTCTCAGCTTTAAGCTCTAAGAGCGGTCTTCATTATGGCCAAAGTCCCCTCGTTGCTCGCCATCCCTCGTTCCGTATCCAGAAAAGTTGTCCTGCTTGGTGCCATCATCACATTCGCAATTACTCTCTACAAATTCTCTTCTCCAGACTCTTTTCGTGTATCAGACTGGTCTTCAATATTCTCACAACAGCATACTCCGTGCACTCCAGAACAATGGTCCAGCGGGCGTTGGGTATATAGCCCAACGTCTGACTTACAGGCATTAACGCGTCCAGAACAGGCACTTACCTTCGCTGGTTTTCAGGGATGCGCGGCAGACCGTGAATATCGCTGGCATTTGGGTACGGACAACGAAGAACAGTGGAATAGATTCCCCAAAGTTTCTTCCTACAAATGGCTGCCCTCAAGCCGGTGTAATGTACAACCGCTCAATGGCGCAGCGATGATCAAAGATATGGTAGAGAATGGCGGCTGGTTTTTACTCGGTGGTATGCTCGGTTTTGTTCTCTCACATTCAGTTCTCACACATTGTTCTGCTATAGACTCAATAACAGAAAACCAATTCTTCTCCCTGTCATGCCTGCTATACCCGCATGTCCGCGCTACTCCAAATTACACGGAGAACCCATACTTCGACCGCGCATGGCAGCAGAATCTCTATCTGGCGCCATCGTCACCGATAATCAGCGAACTCACCCTGCCGGAGGGCTTCTCCATCGCGGACACACCACTTGTCTCATTCCGTCGCGTTGACCTACTTCTTAATCACGATGATTTAGACGCATTATACCATAGTACTGTGATTCCTGGCGAACCTAATCACTCGCCCGACCAAGATCCAAGGTCTCCACCAACCAAGGCGGAGTCAGTATTCAGCAAGGAACAGTTTTGGTCGCTTTCCCCGTCCGAGTATATGCCCATGTTCCTTGCTGCACCTCCAGAGTCCAACTATGGCACGCTGGTTGTGAGTACTGGAGGTCACTGGACGACCGGCACCCTGAATGCATTCCGTAACGAAGATGCTGGAGAAGATGCTGGTTATGGTGTCCAACAAATACTTGCATTTTTCAAGGTCGCGATGCGAACTTGGGCAGGTCAAGTTCAGGACGCCATGACAGAATACCGCAGAAACGGGGGCAAGCGTCCGAAACAGGTCGTCGTTAGAGCCTATCTACCTGGTCATGAGAATTGCCATGATTACTTGGAGCCTACGACTACAATCCCGGAATTCAAATGGAAGTTCTACAATTGGCCGTGGATCCAGGACTTCAACTCGGAATTCCAGGTCAGTGCTTTGAAACGAATACGAGAAGAGCGGACACTGACATTCCCACAAAGGAATTGCTATCATCACGTGAATTCCCGGACATTTACTATCTTCCCATCGACAGACCAGGACGGCTTCGCCCTGATGCTGTAAGCAGGTTTAGTGTCACACGATTCATATCACTCATGGTTGTTTTACAGCATGCTACAGGGGATTGTTTGCATATCATGTCAGGTGCCGGTGTTCTTGAAGGATGGTCGCACTACATCTGGCATTTTGTCACACGCGAAGTCCCTGTGACCCCACGTGTGGGTGATTTACATGGAGAGTGATAGGAAGTGGAAGCACGAGTACGCCATCTATGAGGAAAGGATTCTCTGGGACACTCACCTAAAGTATTTATGGTACCGGGTCCACGCACTAACCCTGTCGGCGCTGTAAATTTGGATACATACATAATATTCTTGGAAACGGATTCAGACACCGTGAGGCTTACTTCTAAGTGACAGTTTGCACAGCGTGGTACATCAATCTCCCGTGGGGGTTCAAATATTCAAGTTTCATGACCATTCACATAGAACAGCACGAATAGGAGAGGGCAAGGAAGAAGTGGTCACCTGCCCACGGGCTCTACGTATACTCAGGCTTCTTTGCATCGTTTCTGTCACTTTCGAATGCGCCTACAACATGAACGTCCGCAGCAGAAGCTTTTCACGTCTTCTCGTTATATCCACAATTAGTCAACTAGATCATTTCACCGAAATCATCGCAGTAATACAATTCATTAGTTGTTTCAGCGGGCCCCAACAGCGCTGATAGGAACGCACACCAAGTGGCTACGAGAGGTTAAACCGATGAGATAAATGGGAGTCCTGAGCAAGTCCTCAGTGAGTATCAAAAGAACAGTAAAGTAATATAAAATATGTCAGGGACGAAGTGAAGCAGTTACAAGGACTGTGAGCAAGGGCTTGGCACGGGCGAAAGGACTATGTACGGGAAACAATGAGCGCGAATGTGGTAATGAATGACAACATCAGTCTTGAAGAACCTCTTTTGTATGGTACAGCGTCCAGCTGGCGTGTCTATGCTTCGAGGCGCACGATTCATTAATATAAACCAGATGTTACCATAGGTGTCGAGGAGGCAAGTATGCTCTCTGTCGAGATTTGTCGTTCGTGTGCTTGGTATATATGTTGTGGGGAACCCCTTCCTGCGCCGCGTACCGGCCCAGGGTAAAGCATCGTTGGGTCAGAGCGAACAGGATGGGTAATATTCTCCACAGATGGACGGCTGATACGTGGGACAGAACTATACATTGGGGGCGCGGGCGAGTCAGGGAGGGTAGGTTGCTAGTTGCCACAAGTCAGCGATAATGGACGCATGTCAACCCCATGCCAGGACTTACTGGAGTATGATGGGGGCTTTGTATGATATTCGTCGGTGCGGTTGCCATGGTCCGTAGATTAGATGCCGAGTAAGGACCCGGATATTCGACTGCACTACTATATTCTGGTGCAGGCGTTTTGACCGAAGTAGGAGCTGATCCAGTAGTGATAACCTCTGCAGCACGTTCGTAGTGCGCCAGAGCCACCGACGTAGAGTTTACAGTGAGTTCGGGATCTCCAATTTGGATGACCCTGTCATAAAATCCCCGATGAGAATCGCCCTCATCATGTTCAGGCAGTGATCCAAGGTTGCTTGTCCATCTTGATCTTACTGCAACGCCAGTTAAGCTTTCCAACGATGAATCCCCGTGCCCCACGCTGCTCTCCCCATGCCCCACACTGCTCTCGTCCGGGCCTTCTATTTGAAAGCGGTGGCTTGGTAATTGTGATTTGACCTCCCGAGGTCCAAAAACACGCCACCAACGCCATGTCCGCTTTTCAGGCTGCTGAGGCACCTGGAGTATTGGCTTGCCAAAAGGAAATACGTATTTCTGAGGTGGGTAGTAGAATTCGGCGCTTTCTGTTAGCGGTGTTTGTGAATCAGTCGAGTCCGATCGACTATACGATGTATGAGGTCGTCGTGTGTGACGTGGTGTAGCCATGGAGTCATCCAGCGTAATGGGAGTGGTAACATTCTGTACTTCGCGGCAACGGCGTTCAGACATGAAGACCTTGGCGAATCTCGAGAAGCATGCATCTCGAAACCGTTTATAGTGGTGAACGACTCGAAAATCGTGGGGTGACCGTCTGTACCATATGATGTACACACAAAAAATGACAATGAGTGCAATGCCGACGATTATGGGAGCTGTTATCTGCATAAGACCCCAACTGCCACCTGCACTAGTGTCCTCATCGCGGGACTGCAGCAAGTGTTTCAGCCTCGCTGCCAGTAATTGAAGTATGGACACCTACATGGAGAACCTGATAGTATGTATGGCAACGTGATGGTGTCGTCAAAAAGCTGCCGTCCTGTCATTCATGAGTGCTTACCTGGTGTTGGAGCTGAGCTCTACGCAATTTTTGGGGCAAGAAAACCATCACATTAACTAGGATCGAATCCAGTGAATGATAGACTGTGAAAGAGACGAAGCAAGATGCGATATCTTACGGGATCATATCAGCGCTTAGCGCCCGCCGCCAACACCTCCAAGACCGTCGCCGGCAGGGCATATCTAGTATATTTCTGGAACCCCAGATCGCTGCCGTCAATACCCGATCAACGGAACCAGATATTTGTGCCTAAAAATCCTCGTTGTGCCTTATTTGCAACACTCAGGATTATCGTGGCTGGACCAGTACTGACGCTCGCTGACCCTACGGCTGAGATTATCGGTAAATTTCACGATTTCCAGGATGTCAGTCTGTCATACTCATCACTTGCTCTCGAGCAGGTTCCCGAGTACGCTCGTCGGATCATGATGTAGGCCGGCTTGAGCAATCACATGGTGCCGCCGAATCTAATTAATTTCACTTGGGAGCATTGCGCCGCCGGAAAGCTGATAGAAGGGTATTATCAGGCTAGGATGAGTCTGTAACATATGTTGATCGTGATTCTTCACACTTTGAATCTTCGACAGTGGTGGGAGCTAGTACGTATCGGTGGTTCAGGAATGTCGCCAGGGATCAGACTGGCAATGCATATACTCCAACGTCACGTACGTGGTGATGACTAAAAGGCAACTAGATTAGATCCCGAATAATTCCAACTGGCCCGGAGGCCACCCAAAATCCCTCGACTTGGGTTATATCAGGAATAAATTACTTAGTTCGTAGTAGTGACTTCGAGACTCGGAATCTCGGACCTTGTCTCTTTCTCTTCGATCTCGTCGGCATAGTGCGCGAGGCCCGCAGTTGCCGCAGCTTTGCCATGAATCTGGGCCATGCCTTCACTACCATCGAAAATGCTGAGGAAAGGCTTGTGAGTAAGCTTTGCAGATATCACCACAACTAGTAAGCATACGCAGCAGTTTCTTCGAGAGTGAGCTGGGAAGAATGACATCAGCACATGTGCAAGCGATTACAAATGTTTATACGCACGTTCTTCGTCTCAATGATGAAGAAATAGCAGAAGACAAGTTCAAAACACAGCCAGAACAAGTACACCAACTGCAAGGAGTATTGAGTGAACAGCAGTGCGCCGAAAATTTGGGTGAGCTTACATAGTATTTCCATTGCAAACTAAGCGTCAAATATAATGTCAGGGGCTGCAAGAAGAAAGTTCATATGAGGGACATACGCTGCGAGGGCAATAGGGTTGACATATCTGCGTATGTGAGTGAACCTTCAATCGGACGAAGAAGATGGACCATACTGGTTGAAAATCAGAGACAGAGACAATACGAAGTTGAATACGATAAAACCCTTGGCGCGGAGCGCGAACGGGAGAATTTCGACGGAGTACCTTTAAAAATATTTCAGGGAGAGGCTCGCTCCTGACGATCACTATAACTCACGAGACAATGAGAGGCGTGAACGCAAGCTAGTATTAGATGAAGTCAGTCCAACTGAATAAGATGCACCGCCAGAAGTACGAACATCGTCTGCAATAATGCGCATCGGTGATTAATCACAATCAACAGCGGACCACTCACAAAATCCGTAGAAAAGGACTGTGTTCAGGAGCCTATTAGCACAGGTCTTGATCAGCCCCATGTACTACTCACAAATGAAAACAATGACTGCATGACCGGCTGCGATGCTACCCGTTTCTTGATGGATGGAGAAGCAGATTGTCTGAGCGGTCCAGAAGACAATCATACCTAGCGACTCGGATATACTCATCAGCAAGGTGAATGTGTATGCCTGAGGATCATGACTCACCAACACAAGACGTGAGGAAAAGGGGTCGACGACCCACACGGTCGCAGCACAAGCCAGCACCAATGGCCACAATAAAGTTGAAGATGCTGAGGCAACCATTCTAGGAATTGCATGAGCGAGCAGGTATCAGGTTCTTTTTCCAAACTTACAATCAACAACTGAGTTGTCGGGTTCGTAACTAGGTAGCTATAGTGAGCTGGCGCTACATCAAGTTCACAACTAACTCACTCCCAATCGCAATGAAGACCTTGTTTAGATCTATCGTCTCCAAGTATCAGTAGTCACACCATACATCAATGAAGCCAGCTTACAGTAAGAACTGTGAATCCACGATCGTCAAAAGTATTTCATGTACGAAATAACACCGAACTTACACCAAGCCATTACCCGACCACTGGGAGAAGACAGCAAGCGCGATGATAATGCGCAAACGTTTGCGGTTTCCGGGGTTCTTGATCAAGCTCAGCCAGCCAATGTTCGCAGCTACTCCCCGATCGAAAGCAATGGCAGCCTTGATTTCTTCGAATTCATACACGACAAGGGGATCTTGTCTGCATAGTATGCTTGGGTTTCAAGGGCTAAGACCACGAGAAAGCGTCACACTCACGCATTGCCTCTCGCGTGATAGTAAGCCAGAATTTGGAGAGCACGCTCCTCTCTAAGCATAAAAGTTAACACCTAGACTCGTTAAGTTTCGAGAGGAGGTACACTCACTTTCCCTTGCTCACAAGCCATCGTGGAGACTCTGGGACAAACCAAATCAACAAGACTTGTATCACTGATGGAAGAGCTTGTAGTGCAGAAGGAATTCTCCATGCCCAGCTAGTGGGGATAGCAAAGGTGCCATAAGTCTGGTAACAGTGTCATCTTTCGAAGTATGACGAATAAAGGGAACTAACAGTCCATGCTGCACTGTGCAATAACAACTGATCAGCCGGGATGAAAAGAAAGCTTAATTTCGAAGACCTTACATAATACTTCCAAGGTACCTGAAAGGATGATGATGAGAATACGTTCTCAAGGAATAACCGGAACAGCTCACCATAATGTGTTGTACAATGAAGTTGCTTGACCACGGTAGGAAGGGTACGCTACCTCAGTGACAAGGAGCGGAGCAGCCGTCGCAGCGAATGTCAGACCGAAACCGATCAAGAAACTGCATAAGTGTGTCAGCGTGACTCTGCGGGTAGTAAAATTTCGACTACCGAGCTCCGATGAACATCTGCACAGACTGACTGGCAGTCTGGATTGCGGTGGCGGCAATCATCAAAGTTGCACCGAAGAGGATTGAGAACCGCCGGCCCATCCCATCGGCCATGTAGGGCCCGAAAGGGTAAGCACATAAGGAACCGATGTTCTGAGGTAGTAGTCTTTCGCTTAGCCAGCCTCGTTAACCGCTATTATAATCAGCTTACTTGAATGGCATTGAGCAAACCGAGCTTGTCGAAGGATGAGCACCTTTTAACTAATGTGACAAAGTAGACATACCTTTCCCTGAGTAGGATGATCAAACGCTTCATTCCACTGCGTCAAAGACTGCAGACCGTCTGTTCTGCGTTTAGCAGATCATATTGAAAACCACGAAGTCGCGTACTCATCATGCTACCTGAAAACAATTTGGGTAGGCTTTTCAATGAATAAGGGCACTGAGGGCTTACCATCATAACCATTAGTAGCAGACGTTATGAGCCTGTCAGGGGTAAGCGAATTCTGTACGTATTCAAGAAGTATTCTGGAAGTTACAAAATAGCTATCCAAAAGTTCAGTACGATGAGGCCTGTTTTTTCCTGTTGTCAGTTCCCTTTCCTCGTACTGCCGTGAGGAACATACGGGTGTTCTTGTACCATGGTCTAGGATCGAGGAGGTGAGAGTATGCAGTAGCGCCATTGGCGACGACAGCAGGACCGGCACCCATGATTGGTTTGGTCCAGGGAATAAGACACGTATATAAGAGTGATTCGGTATTAATGGATGTTTGTTTGATAAATGAAATTCTGGAGAAGCCAATCGCCCGAACTTCGGAATGAGTGGGGAATAGACCACCATGAGGAAAGTTTATTCGTACCTGGTTGTGTGGGACGGGAAACGAGCGGATGTCTTAGATAGACAGGTTAAATGTAGAGGGACCCGGGACCGCCCTTCAGCTGATCAGTATGGCAAACAAGTGAACCGTTTTGGCTGCACCCAAGTTGTCGCGTTGGAGAAAAACTGAGCTATGAATACTGTAACGTAACAAAAGAGTCATTGAATTTCTAAGTTTTGGAAGCGAAATTGCCTATACTGTCCCTCGAAGTACTGCCGACTCCACGCGCTTTGACGCGAACGTCTTAACTTCGACAATCAGCACCAGGTGAATCTTGATGCCGAACGCTAACATTGCAATCGAGAGCTCAACAAAGACGCGCTTTATTTAGCTTCTCAACTCCAGCAGCACCGAAATCAGTTTCACATCCTGGAACATGCTCCGAGTATTCTCCCAAGGGCGTGTATAGCGGCCAGATACCTCGTGGTCACGGGTTCGATGTCGGGGTGCTCTACAACCTAGGGGATACAAATAGCCTCATTCGTTATTCCGCTAAGTGGGATTCTGACCTCTGTAGCGCCCAGGACGGTGCGCCGGACCACAATCTTGGATGGGAATGTTCGTCGGGAGGCTCATTGCCTTCTCAAAAACATTCGAGGCTCTGGCCAATCGATTTATTGCAGCAACCTGGTGCTTCGCGGATGCTCTTGGAAGTCTTGCGTCATATAACTTCTTAGTTTCTTGTCTAGTTCGAGTATAGCTATTTGGATTCTGTATCAGCGAAGAGGTGTGACTGAAGCCACGGCGCATTCAAGGATTACCTAAGACCGACTTTCAAGTTGGCTCCGCCGGGAACGACGTCACGGGGAGCTGCTCGTTCGACAACGTCTAGAACCTAGTTATCCAAGTTTTTCTTATTCGACTCCTATCACTATACCGCTCGTTGCGCACACCGAGTTTGGTCCGTCAAGCATATGGCTTTTGGGGAACAACTTTCAATAGCTAAAAAATCCATTTTTGTGAACCGGTTCATTTCGATGGTCCTTGACGATCGCGGAGCATATACTATAGGGCAATGGGCAATATCTCGACACCCTTTGCCCAGATCAGCATTAATACCCCATTAACAGGGTCTGGATAATGCCCATTTACTTCTGCTCCATTCTCTAGTCCTCGGCGCATGTGCAGGCGCCAATGAACCAGCCCATGTGGTAAGTGATATGACAGGAGTCTACTGTCTAGTTCACTCAGTCACCAATTAATTGGCTTGGCTGGTGGATCGCATGGCGTAGAAGGACGAAAATATTCATCCCAGAACCATGTTTGTCTAGCCCCATGGCCACGTACTACCACCGATGAAGAGCCTCTCTTCTGGGTACCGCGCAATGAGGTCAAATTCTGCGTCATGCGCTTTGCACGTTCTTGAATTAAGTGCCTGGAGAGATCTTTTGACAGCAATCGATATCGATTGCGCTCTTTCACGTGGGTTCTCCAAGTCTTTGCCAGTACTATTTTGAGGGAGCCACACCTGACCGGCGGTTTATCCTCAGCTACACCCGACTTGTCCCCAAGGTTCTCGAGGCAAAGCTCTATTGGCCCTTGCATTTTCTATCTGCCATCATGATTACCGTCTTCGGATCTAGGATAACCAACCCAGACGTGGAAGTTCATGAAAAGTTTCGCGTTTCGCAACTCTATCGATAATCCGTACTAGGTCAGGAACATTGTCAAAGGACTGAAAATGGAATTGCTTTGAAAGGCAAGTCGTTCCAACCTCGTGTTCTGGACATGGAACGAAAATTTTGTTCTCATAGCACTGGCTGAATTCACATCCCCGCGGGATAAATCCCAGCGGTTTATGCCCGACCACTGCCGTATGATCGGTTTTGTTGGTCGTCGTGTCTGGTCACGTTGGGCAACGGGAGGCAACGGGATAACGACAGCCATCGATTAGAATTTTTACCCTTCTTCTCCGCAGCCGTGATACTGATCACCCTCGGAACTGTCCTCGAGGGTTCGCATTTCCACAAGTGCTCGACCGACTTAGGACTAGAGTGAGGACCGGTGACCGAAATCTATATAGTTCCGCGTTTGAGCTTCACATTTCGGTGAGTATCCAAATTTAGTTCGCTTAGTCAACCTTCTTCTCACGTATATACCTGGCCATGTTTGCTGTTTTCAATTTTATACTGCATGGCATGCCTGGCTTGGTCCGCTGAGCCTCGTGTGAGTTCGCTCTGAACTACCTCGACTGCGTAACGGCCTTTCTGCTTCTTACCTTCATCACCGTCATCTATCATGCCGCCGCCGCCTCCTCCTCCGCCTCCTCCTCCTCCACCGCCTATGTGCTTTCCTTTCGCGAATCGATCACGAACCCGCGAAGCCAGCCCTCCCATAGTCCGGACAGATTCCGAAAAATCATATGCTTCATCTCAGAGATCTGACCAGCGCTCCAATCATTCATCTCAGAGTGTTCATTCCTATCGTGGTTCCCAGAGGTCCGACAACATTTCCAATAATTCCAATCGTTCAAAACGTTCGCATCATTCTACGGGATCCCAGAACAAGCTTGTTCGTTCCGGATCCTACTCTCCCACTAAGACCCTCGCGTCAGATGCAGAGAAGCTATCTTTTGATTCGGATTCAGAAGCATACGACGTCCCTGCCCTTCCTAATAATCAGAGTCGCTCCAAGTTCTCCCAACATTCCCGTAATGAGAGCAAGTCTGTACTGACTAGAGTTGATTCGAAGAAATCCTCAAAATGGGGATATGGATGGGGACTGGGAAAAGTCAAGGAGAGGGAAAGAGAGATGTTGGAACGATCACCCTCTGTTGACTCCGAAAGACCCCCGCTCTATAAATCCCCCACTCGTACATCCTCTAGGTCGAGTGAGAGTAAACGCCCACCCTTCTACTCGAACGACTCTTCTAGCACTCTTGTTGGGTCCGCTTACGAACGCAAGATTAACGACATCGAACCTATCAAGGAGAAAATTGACACCGCAGATAGGCTGGAGGACATCAGGAAGTTGATGGCCAAGGACAAACTCGATTACTAGTGAGTAAAGTCGAACTCTCCGCTCCTTCATGCTCATGGTCTCTCCTTCAGCGTCGTGCCTAGTGAGGACGCCCACCAATCCGAGTATGTCGCCGCCAGCGACAAGCGTCGAGAATGGATTTCTGGGTGAGTACTCTGTCTTTCTCCTCTGGTTCGGGAACTCATGATCTACAGGTTTACCGGAAGCGCGGGGCAAGCTGTAGTGTCGAAGACGGCCGCTTACTTGATAACCGACTCGCGGTATTGGTTGCAAGCCCGGACTGAGCTTGACTCAAACTGGCACTTAATCCCCGCCGGTGCTGTAGATGGGCCCAAAGATTGGATAGATTGGTTGGTTGTGCGTTACTAGCTTAAACTCTACATCTTTCTTTTTCTTACGGGTTTTCTATTCAGGATCGTGCCAAGGATGCAAACATTGGTATAGATGCGCGCATGATCTCCCATGATAAGGCTGCCTCATTAAACTCGCAACTCAAGAACAAGAGCTCAAGGCTCATATACCCTCCCCAGAACTATATTGACCTTGCTTGGAAAGAAAAACCCCAGCGATCCAAAGAACCCGTTTTTATTCAGTCTCTCGAATTCACGGGCAGAGAGGCTAGCACGAAGATAGCAGAGGTACGCGCATGGATCAGGGCCCAACCTGCGTCTGTACCATCGTATTCCAAAGCAAGTCCGACTCCTGCCCAGATTCATATTGGTACATTGATCACATCTTTATCCTCGATTGGCAAGTCCCATTTCCACCGATATCCCTTGAGATGTTTACAAATATCCCCCTTAGCTTGGCTTCTTAATTTACGTGGTTCCGATATCCCTTTCAATCCGCTATTCTGCGGCTACCTGTTCATCTCTCTCGATAGGGTTGTTCTATTCTTAGATGCCGTCAAGCTGACAGATGAAGTCGAGGATCATCTTCGTGCACTCAACGTCGAGCGGAAGGAATACAATGACATCTGGGCCTTCCTTCGTCGGCGGGACTGGGGTGAGGGCAAAGTCCTCATATCACCAGAGACCTCCTACGCTATCTCTTTGATGCTGACACACTTCCGCTACACCGTTGCGCCCTCCTTCATTGACAGCATAAAAGCCATCAAGAATGAAGTGGAGCTTGAAGGGTTGAGACGTGCCTACCTTCGCGACGGTGCTGCATACGTGCGTATCCTCGCTTGCCAGTTTTGCCCCTCACCTTATACTCTCATTTAGGTTAGATGGCTTGCATGGCTGGAGCATAAAATTCAACAAGGATATGACATCACCGAGTATGAAGCAGCGTGGCGTCTCACGGAATACAGAAGGCAAAATAAGCACTATTGGGGTCTTGCATACGAGAATATCTCTGCCAGCGGGCCTAACGCGGGTAGGCAATTTCTGCAGTATGCTGCCACTTTCATAGACGCTGATGTTGTTGTATCTCGGATCCAGCACTTCCCCACTATTCGCCTACGAAATCTGGCGCTCGGATGATCGATCGTGACACCCCTTACCTTAAGTGAGCATCGAGAATCCTTCGCACTAACTCCGTCTTAATGACTCGCTTACCCCAGTGACTCTGGAGGTCAATACCGTGATGGCACCTGCGACACCACACGCACAGTTCATTTTGGAAGGCCATCACCAGACCAATCAGAAGCATACACCCGTGTTTTGCAGGGTCATGTACGTCAATGGCGTTCATATCAGTCCCCACAATTGTCTTAATTCACAATCTCAGATCGCCATCGATAGTGCAATATTCCCAGAGGGCACCACAGGGTCCCAGCTTGACGTCCTCGCTCGACGTGCCCTATGGAAGGATGGTCTTAATTATATGGTATATTATATCCTTGACGTATTCTTGACCATCAGCTGACACGTTATTTCGATGTAGCATGGCACAGGTCATGGATTTGGCTCGTTCTTGAACGTACATGAGGGTCCACACGGATTTTCTAGTAGCGTTCCTCTTGTTCCTGGACACGTCATAACCAACGAGCCCGGTTTCTGTGAGTCACAATTTGGAAGCTCATCGTTATCATGATGGGCTCATTGTGGTACTCTTTTCAGATCTTGAAGGCCGATGGGGAATGCGCATTGAATCCGCGCTGGCTATTCGTCGTGTTAAGGTAAGTTGGTCCTATATCATCGGCTCTACGATAGCGGCTCACGGCAATCGGCGTCCAGACAAAAGGCGAATTCAACGGCGATATTTGGCTTGGATTTGAACGTCTCACGTGTGTTCCGATCCAGACGCGGATGGTCAAGGAAAGCATGCTTACCAAGGAAGAAAAGCAATGGTTGAAAGTAGGTGCCTCTGTTTGTTCTTGTCGACGGGCGGATCTAACATTGTCCGTTGTCACAGGATCACAACAAGAAGTGCCTGGAGAGACTTGAACCATTCCTCAAGGATGACAAACGTGCTCTTAAGTGGCTGAAACGAGAATCTGACAGAGGTATCGGTATCGCCGCTGCTGGCCCAGGCGGAATTACTATTGACTGGGACTAGAACGCGAACGCTGTATAGACCTGTGCCACATTCTCCATTACTGCGAAACCTTCCCCCCAACCTCCCACCATATCTTTTATCTTTTTCTTGGACTCCCCTCCACTACCCGGAGTCTTATTATACTCTATTTCACGACTGAGGATACGTCGCAGGGCGTTCCTCAAGATGATAAGTACGACATATATACCACATGATCGACGAAACCCAACGTTTTTACTGATGATGTGTGCACCTTGGCACACATCATTGCTACTTACCTTTCAAGATGGTCCGGATACCTCTTCCTTTCGTCGCTAAATCTTTTTTCTTGTCTAGGACGAAGTTGTACTATAGTGGACTAGATGTACATTTTAGGGAATAGATGTGCGTCACACATGAACGAAGAAGACCAGGATAATACGTGAGAGCGAAAAAGACAGACAAGTTAACGCCTGTCCGTTTTTCCACCTTTCCGTTTCCCAGCGAAGAGATGTTTTGGCTGGCGATGCGATTAGCAAAATCGACGCTAGGCTGATAACCACACACCATTTTGACTTTGATAGCACGATCGCTCTCACCAGCTTTGGCAAGCCGATTGCGCTCACGCTGTCCGAGGTTCCGTAGCTTGAAGGCCTTGGATGTTTGCTGAAAAGGTTGTCAGAGAAGTCCGCCTCCCATATACAGGCAGAACAAACCTGCTCGTCACGCATGCCAGCCAGTTGACGATTTGATTTCGGAGCTCGCGCGTGCTTAGCGATGACCCCACCCGAATTACTCTTGACCCGTTTATTCGGCGTCTGTTCCTCGCCGTCCACATCCATCCAGTCACCTTCTTCACCTTCACCGGCATCCGCATCCTCCATGTCGACATCCATGTCTGCTTCCATCCGTTTCCGCTTGGCGCTCTGAGCTTTGGCTAACACTCCCGCCCGCGCCTCTATGCTGCTTGGATCATAACCAGCTTTCTTGAGCTCAGTAGTGAGCTCAGACAGCGTGCGGAGGCCCGCTGTGCGCGGTAAGCGACTCTGGTTCTTCTTGGATTTCTTGAGGCTCTGCGAATGTATTTTGTGCTTGAGAGCCTTTTGTGCTTCAACTGCTTCGTGTTCGTCATCGGAGTCAACGATGTCCTCGTCGCTGTCGTAAAAGCCCTCAGCCTGGAGTTTCTCTTCCTCACGCTCAAGGGCCTCGAGTTTTTCGGCGATATCGGGGTCGATGAAGTCGGCAACGTTCTTGCCGTTCATGATCTCGGGCATGATGTCCATCTTCCACTCGGGATTTGCAAGTAAATAGTCCTCTATATGACCCATCAGTGGACGTACATTGAGATACATAGAGAAGCTTACGTTTAATGTTGATATTAAAGACACCAGCACCGCCCTCCTCTAACTCGATGTCCCGCAAAAGTTTCTTCCTGTCGGGATCATCCTTGTCGTATTTCTTCCGCTCCTTGATGACATCCGGTATGAATGGCGTACGGACAAGGTCGTCGCGAGCTTTCGGCTGTGCCACATGTATACGGTTGATCACGGAGTTGATTTTGGTGCCCTTGAGCTTCGACTCGACGCGGTGAGCCAGGAGTGCGTCGCATGCCTTGTTCTTGAGATCCATGACTCCCTCCTCAGAATAACATGACACCTGAATGCATTGGACATCTTCTGCATCAATTATTTCTTGAACAAGTGCGCGATTCTCGGGTGTGAGATCCTCAAGGCGGGTCACGTCGATTTTATTGATGACAAGCATCGTGGGTTTGCCATTAAATAGCGGCTTGATGGAATGGAACAGCTTACACTGCAGAAAAAAAATATTACTTGTAGTTTAGAAGTAAATTGTATGTTGCAATACGCACTTGAGCTTCCACGGTATAACCACACTGTTCACTCAGGTCCATAAAATACAACACGCAGCTCTTGAGATGTGCGAGAGCCGTGATACTCTGCATTTCGATCGTGTTCATCTCCTCAAGTGGGTGATCCAATATTCCAGGGGTATCGATGACCTGCCATCTGAGGTACTTGTAATCTAGATGGCCAACGAAAAGGGACTTGGTCGTGAAAGCATATGGCTGTACATCGACGTCCGCGCGCGTGACCTTGTTGATAAATGATGACTTTCCAACATTCGGGTAGCCACATATGAGTAGAGTGCGGGTGTTGGGGTCGATGGCAGGTAGACGGGATATGTGTTGACGAACTTGTTCAAGGTAGGCAAGGGGATCTTTCTGTCGGCGCATGATCGTAGCCATACGACCCAATGCAGCCTTCTTAAGCTGCTTGCAGCGGTATAGACTGTCACCGAACTTGAGAAGTCGGACATAATCCTTGGCAACCTGATCGATGAGATGTCTAGCCGTGCGAAGCTGGCCTAAGGCAAGTTTGTAGTGATTTTTGTCGTACAATACATTCATGAGTGATGCCAGGAAAGGGTGCAAGTCCTGCCTCAGAGGTAAGATTTTTTCAACCCTCGCAAGGCCTTGACCAACTCACGTCAAGCAGAGGGAACTCTGTCAATATAGCTCCTAATTTTTCATCGAATGTATCTTGCGTGAACTTGACTTTGCGCATGTAAAAGTTACGGATGCGACTGATCTTGAAGTTTTTGTGGATTACCTGAGGCACTATGTTGATTAGATTGTCTTGGATGATATCCTCAAACGACTCACTGTAGGGGTCTTCCGCTGGGTCTTGGACAAGACAATGTCCAAGAAATCAGCCGCGGTGGGCACAGGGGCAATCGCCTTCAGCCCGCTTGTCGACATTCTGGAGGTGGGCTATGACTTGACTATTGCAATGAATAATTTGACCAGTCGCCCTCGAGTGAGCGAAGCCTCCAAAATTTGTGTTATTCCCACGGTCCTCATGTAGCTATGTAATCGGCGAGTGGTATTAGTTTTAAATTCCACTCCTATTCACCATGACAGCAAAAAAGTACCAACTGCAATAATGATTCTTATGTATGCCCAACTGCAAAAGGATCTTCTACTGCTATCGTCACGCCGGCATCAGCCAAAAATTCTACATTCCACTCTACTTCAGTGGCAGGGCGCACATCGCTCTTCCCCTGGAACCTCATCTTGAAAGAAATCTGCCTCAATGCGTCTGCTGCCGTCGGCCGAACTGTCGGTTCTTCTTTCCACGAGCTTTCAATTAAATCCCACATATCGTCGTCTAACCCATGGCGAGCCTCAGTTGGTCGTGGTGACCGACGCACCGCCAACGGGTTGTGAATCGGGGGCATCCCAGTATAGATCTGGAGTCGTGTCATCTTTGTGTCGAGCTCGAGCCGAAGATATTCTGCTTTCATACCTCATAACAGACGCAACCGAACGCATACATGTCACACCGCCTTCTGTCCAGCTTCTTCAGATCATCATCGCTCCCTACACGTAGAAGTTCAGGAGCCATAAAAGATTTTGTTCCTCGGACCTCGAACGTCGTGGTCATTTGAATATGAGAGTCTCGAACAGTCACAATTCCAAAATCTGCTAGGCAAGCACGCCCGGAAGATGTTATCAGAATATTCGCCTGAAAAGCTTGAACTCTCCATTCAGAGGTACGAGATAGGCACTTACGCCTTTCAGGTCGCCATGGATGACTGTCGGTTGCATTGAATGCAGGTACTCTAGACCGCATACTATATCCAAGATCTCCGACACTGTAAGTAGGACCCCCTGGTATAAGCGAAAATCATCCTTACTAGTGGCAACCTGTCAGCGTTAGGATTTGTCTGAAGGTAGCCTATAATATGGCCATTCGTCATCCAGGGTGACACAAGACATTTCGTATTGGCATCCTCATCTAGAACACCATAGAATGGAAGGCAGTTACGATGCTGTGCATGACACCAAACCACCGCTTCGTTAGAGAAGTCCTGCGAGTGATGACAAGATGTAACTTTTGTCAGCGTTTTAAACGGGATACCCAACTACTGACTTTAAGGAATTTTTGTAGCGAACGATCACCGATTTTCATATTTTTCACGGCAACAACACGACCGTTTAGCTTGCCTTGAGAGATCGAGCTATACCCGCCCGCGAAGTCGGTTTCTTTCAAGTCCTGAATGCCACTAAGTTGCAAGCTCTGCGGGAATCGTCCAGATTTCCTAGAAAGTTTCATGATAGCATTTAGCAAGTATCTTTTATATTTTTCGACACGTTCGGACTGAACGAGTAGCTATAGCAGGTGTCAAATGGTGTGCAATGTGGGACAAGCTAACACTTACACTCTGCAATGTATCCACCATATACTGTGCTTTATCATCAGCCATGGCATAGAAGACGCGGGCACGCCTCTGTGACGTTGTGTGCTCAACAATCAATGCCGCTATGTTGTTGATGTCGAGGTCGTGCAGTCTGTGTTCATTGATCAGGCGAGTATTGCAGATGTGCTCTTCAACTTGTGACTGCGATCACCATTCAGCAGATTCCTCGCTGACCAGAGCCTTGCCCACCTTCCGGAGAAGACGCATTAGCCCCTTCTTCATGGTGTTCAAATCCAAAATACATGTGTCACTATCTCTTATCCACTTCGTCTTCAGGCTTTTTAGGTCATTGAGGAGACTGGCATTCTGCATCAGAATTCAGATCGTTACTTCAACAGTTGATACCGACCTTCGATTATTCGGAGCACAGAGCTTAAGGTGCGTAAAGGTGTACGCATACAAAGCCTGACACGAATCATGACGTCAGCCGACCGGTACAACGGTACAACGCTGATGAACTAACCCCGAGAACAGGTAAGTCTCCAACACTATCACTGCACTCCTCGATTGCTTGGCTAGGCAAGGCGGTGAACTCGCGCACGACATTTTGGATATTCACTTTGAATGATGCGCGATCTTCTTGCACATCAGGCGCCGGCGGCGGGGCTTGCCCGGCTCGAAAGCCCTCCCAAGACTCAGCTGGGGATTGGGAGCGTTGAGCAGGTTCTGCAGGCGCATTTGGATTGTTCGATCCTTTCGGGCCATGAACTTCGCGGAGATGGAATGGCATCCTGTTGCGCGCCACATTCTCGTCGCAGTACACACATTTCATCGTCCACATCAGTGCGATAACTGTTGATCGTCAATAATGCATTGAATATCTTTGATCATTGCGGAACGGTCAGGATCACCAGACCATCAGGACGCACCGTGATAAACAAATGGGTGCAGATGCTGTTTATCAGGCAAGGCAAAAATGCGATCGGAGAGTGGTTTAGCGCTAGAAGTCCATTATGGTACGTTCTGCTGGCGCTAAATGCGTGTGCAAATTCATATATGCCACCGGACCGATACTATGTAGTCACTTCATAGACAAGGCGATTGAAATTCTATATGCAACATGGCTGAGATGAGGTGCGATAATGATTGGCGAGATATCAATAGATGAGGATTGTAAGAATATAGTCAGCAAGAAAAAAGATCGTCAAGGAGAGAGAGATATCATTAGTTGGTACGGAAACGTCATGTTTGTTGGAGGGTACTCAGAGTCAGATAAACATAGTGCTATGTCGAGATCATAAAAGAAGATATTAACCAAGAGAGAACTAAGCTAGACCAGTCTTTGCTATGTGTGATCGGATGATAGCCTCTCCCACTGAAGTATCATATATGAGCACTCGGGTGAGGGGACATCCGTAAGAACGTACCATTAACTATGATGTCTTGCGTTGCTCGGATATCCTAAATACATATTAGCTATACCCCTACAAGCCCTGAATATCAGAAAACTCACCAGCATGGAGGTAAAATGCTGGGTAGAACGTGTTATTAGTGACTGAGGTAATTTGAGGGCTACGAAAATTTGCACGTACAACATACAGCGCCCGACGGCTGATATCATGGCGCTTGTGAACTTGAATAAAGTGTGCCCTGAAGTACTCTGACACATCGGCGAAGGTGTTTGGCCGGTCACCGTATGATGTGATACTAGCACAGGAACTGTGAGAACAGTCTGCAGCAAATTGAGCAAGTACTTACTATTTCCGCACTTTGACACCAGCTTCTAGTTTTTTCTTTAGCAAATCAGTCTGCGCACAGCCAATCAGCCACAATGATGAGACCGTAAAGAAGAATGAAACCTTATTGAGCATCAGTACCAAGTGCGAGTTCTTCAGGAGTTTGTTTGAGCATATGGCTGTGAAGAGCTGCAACGAGTCATCCACTCTGTTCGTCCGCGGATCTTCTTCCAGGTACTATTTTGGGTGTTAACAATGAACAGGTGAACGAGAGGGGAAGGTAGAATGACCTACCTGATCAAAGGCACTAATTGGTGCCAAAAATATTATCGCGGTCGCTAACCACAGCGAGAAAACCAGCATATTAGTGAACATTCGTATTGTGGACAATAAATTAAGCCTGTGGCTCCCGTGTTTACGGGCGTCAAAGACTCACCATCATCAAAGTAAGGTACCCATGCGTGGCGCTGATGGGATGGTGCAGCGTCAAACGTTGTCGATTATTAAATGTCTGAACTAACCTGGCCCCGCTAAAAATGAAGAGCCTTCTTAAACCAAACAAGAGGGGGAAAATAGATACACACGTACAGCTCCGCCGACGTCGTACATCAACCAGTTATATCTAGCGCCGCACAGTTCGATATCGAAAGAGTGCTCGGCCACTCCAAGTGTTTGAAGTCGGACATTGAGAAGATCGGCTAGATCAGACAATATACTCAGCATCTAGAACAATTTGAGAACAATGAAATACTTTACCCGTTGATGGGAGGTAATCTGCCTGCGAAATGCGTGTAATGCTATCTAAGAAGCTGTATAGACAGTGAATTGAACAACATCAAAAGCCCAGAGGGGTCATCATACAATGGTGCAGATTCATCAAGTCTGATTCGTCGGTTATTGAGGAGTATCCGAACCACGGGGTGCTTCCAAAGCTCATCTACCTCGTTTTGAACAGCAATGAGCGTTCTCGAAGCCAAGCTGGTGACGTGAGCAACACCAGGGGAAGGTCCACCAGTACCGGGAAGTGCACGACTCCGATTAGGCGACAAAGGGGTAACAAGGGCCTGCCATCCCGCACGAACATATACTCCTGGACGGCCGCCGGATATAGCGACTCCACCACTGAGTTCCGATGCCAGGGAATCCTCCATTGCCACCAGAGGCACCAGCTTAGTTCGCAGTCTGGAAAATTCCCCACTCAGGTCGCCCAACGGGGCTATGGCATGTGCGACAGCTTGGCCCTCTACTGAGTCATCATTCGTGAGGTTGTTAAGCTCGAAGTCAAGTTCGTCGAGAATCATTCGAACAGCCTTGATGACATTGAAATACACAACTGGACGCCATAGCGGACGTTCGTGTTCGAGGGCATGATGAGCGTAGTATAACTGGAATTGTTTTTGGAGTGTCGATTTTCCGGACTCTGCCTGACCGAGAAGCATGACTGCATATTGATATAGTCAACTTGATGAGCGGGCAGTGTTCGTCGGCAGTACGAACCTTTGACCTGTCTTCTCTGTATTTCCTTGCGCCGGGCCCAGTCTTTCTAGAGATCCTGATGACCAAGAGACATTGGCTATGGGGACTGGGTAACATACCTTGAGCTCCTCGTCAATTCTCTGGCTGACCTTGGCAGCCTCTTCATCGTAGAACTGGTATTCCCTACTGTTTGCTTCGAAGGTCTGCATTAAGATTGGTTCTGAATTAGAATACACATGACCTGGTCGTTTGCTCATTCTTCGGATTAGTACTTTCAACTTGAGAACGATGGAACAGAAAACGTGGTCAATTGCGGCATGGACTGTCCCACGTATGTACATATACTAGCGCACAGCAACCAACCTCCGGTCCATCAATGATCGTTGTTTAGGTAAGCTCAACATTTCAGCCGGCAAAGAGTTTTGATCATCATACTTCGACTGTCTTTGCAAACGAGCTCAACGGTCAACATTCGATGGGACACGTGGATGCGATCATCCCACAGCAGGTAATCAATGAGGCAATGCTGAGTTTTTCTCCGACGGAGTTCAGGAGTTCCACAAGAGCCCGCATAGGAGCTTAACTTGATTTACGCCACCAGTGCACCACCGGAAGGGTCAGTGCCTGCGGATCTTCAGCTACATCTAGCGGCCATCACCGACCAACCGTGGCAACCACAATGCCAACATGGTACCTCAAGGCCTTATGAACGGGCATCGCACTGATTAAGCCTAACATTTGTCAAACGTAACGTTCGCATCACATTGGCGTTTCTCACCCAGCGAAAGCGGTCGCCCTCATGATCAGTGACTACAGAAACATGATACCGTGTCGCGGGTGATCCTGATTCCTGGTGCATATTTTCCATGATAGTCTGATCACAAGTGCTGACTGGGCGCCAGTCAACCTCTCCACAGACTCTCCACGACTCCAACGTTGATGGTTACGGCCTTACTGCCCCTGTGATAACACTTTTCCATTTCTGTTGTCACTCGTTCGAAGAGTCATTGCTGCCCCGCGGTGGTGGAGTACGCTGTACAACACTGGCTCCCTCCATACGTTGACACCATGGTTACTGTTAACAACAAAATCATGAATCAAGAAACGGCAGTTGCCACGGGACGAGACCATACGCTCTTGGACTTAGGATCTTCGGTTGACCAAATCTATCCACTTGTGGCGCTAACTTGACAAGAAAAGAACGACTGTCTTTCTTTTGCCAAGGTCTGACTACGGGAGACTAAATTGCCACATGACACAGGAACATTCAGACACGCAATTTCGACACGTGCTAGGTAACACAGAAGGCCTTGAATGATTGTTTAGTATCAATCATACATCCTTGATTTATCTTTGATAACACCCAGTACTGATTTCTCCATTAGCCGGCTCGGGAGGCTCGGGAAAATGGCATTGCAAGTATTCGAAATGTAAATGCGAACGGAACTTGAAGAAGAAGTTCTTCACGTCCTGCCAATTACAATGTGTACGACCTCGAACATCTCAATTTTCGATCTAAAGCTCAAGAGCAAGTGCCAGTGTGGCATCAGCATCCGCCTGCGCACTGTTTTGTGCACGTAAGCAGTTCATCAACTCTGCCATGTTTTGTGAACGTGATTTCTTCGAGGTTATAACGTTTGGAGAGACCATAAATGGGTTTCTGCGTGACGGACCCTTCAGAGACCTTACTCATTCAAGGCATACACCGAGTCACTGGCCGAGTGCCAAGAATTTTCCCAATAACCGAGCATGATGTTCATCCTCTTTCCTCCTAGGCTCCGAGTCTAGAGTGTATCCTTTCAACCTTTTCAATACATCTCAAATACATCGTCACTCTGCATCTATGTAGCCTACGCTATGAACTTTACTCGTTAAACGTTTGTTACCCGTATTTTATGAAACCCGATAGAGTCCCATTGGAATGCCGGTTGTTCTCGCTAAGTGCCCCTGAGTACCCCGCTGAATGCGCCGCAATGCTCCTCAGGGCCTTGATTCGAGAAAAATGAGCATTATCATATTAAACATTCAACCTTCAGTATGAGTTCTTCATTAGCACTAGTAGTCGAGTCATACTAGTAGAAGTCATCATTTGTTCGCCTCGAAATTCGGGATGGGAGCAGCATTCCGGTCTTATCCGCGAAAGTTCACACCACCTCGTCACCCATAATTTCCCAACTCACTCCGCGTTCTTTGCACAATTTGCAGTTTGCAGTCCCGACCCTCGACTTCAATCCCACTGCATCTTCACACCAAAATGTCGCGTCCTGTCCAGCGTGCTTTCCCCTTCCTCCGTTCTGCATCGAGGGCCAACCACAGCGTACGCTCATCGTGTGCGGCGTTTAGCAGACGTACGATGGCTTCCAGTGCCCCGCATGCGTCTCATGGCAGCCAAGGGAGTGATACGCCATGGATGGTGCGTGTTCCTAGAATGTATCCGCTAGCTTGAGCTCAACGAATGGATTTCATTGGTTTGCTCATATTAGATTGGCTCGGCTTTGGTTTTTGGTCCCGCGGTGGGTGTTCAGACGCGTCGCATGTACACAGAACGCAAGATTGATTTGCGGTTCTAGTTACTCTATCTCCTGTCGCCTTCTGCACGCAAGACCGGCGATTCGCATGCGTCGGAGCACAGTCATGGTGCACACCGGAGTGTATGTCCGTCTATTGTTATGTTCAGTAAATAACTCAAGGAATTTTCATAGGACGCCAGTCATGTAAGCACGCGAAACTGATATTGTAATGCCGCAGTTCTTTAACGGAGTTTCTTTGTGTTCACGCTTTGCATTAGCATGCGGAGCCACAACCTGCAGTGAAGGATGAGGAAGGTACTGAGGTGTCTGGTGATGAGATCAAGGATTCGATGGAGAAGGCTTTCGTGCGTTGTCTCTTTTATTTATTTAGTCATGTGTTTCATCTATGACAATTAGGACACGGATTCCCCGAAGGACGCTCAGGAGCATGAGGAAGTCGTCGCAAAAGGAGAGGAGACTCCTGCAGAATCGAGCGAAGCTGTTCCGCAGGAGAACCCAGATTCCACTACCTCTGAGACTGAGTCAGCACCATCCGAGGAGAAATCAGAACCAGAAGCCGCTCAACCCGAGTCTCCAGCAACTACTGACGCGGGCGAGGCTACCCAGGAAGCTGCTGTATGTGTGTTTTTGACCCAGTTTGAGAGACGTACTCATAGCACGTTAGGAAGAGAAGCATTAAGCGAACTCACAAAAATCCATCATAGAGCTGCAGATACTTATTTCACTATTTAGCAAGTATGTGTTCGTGCACCACCCTACCTCTCACCCTAGAGTAGTATTGGTTTCCTCTGAATCATCATCTAATAATGATGGCCGTTAACATTTGAGTGACTTGGGATCATTAATTTGCCGCCTCAAGTTCATCGTACAACTATCTAAGCTATCCATCACGATATCATCTACTTTTGATGGCCCATAAGGCTCTATACCTGCCCGGCAGGCACAGGCTCCTTTCCGCTTGTATTGGCAGCTGTCTCATTAGGCTTCATGGCAGGGAACAACAGCACCTCCTTGATGTCTACAAATGATAGTCAGCACCTTCACACCATTACGAACCAGGCAATACGCACTAGGAGAGTCAGTAAGGAACATGATGAGCCGGTCGATACCCATGCCCCAGCCTGCGGTTGGTGGAAGACCGTGCTCAAGGCTGTATTTGGTGGTCAGTAAGAACATGTGAAAGGGCCAGAAGTAACATACGCATCAACAAATACTTCATCTACGCCCTGTGCTTCGTCATCACCTTGCTCTTTCTGGCGCGCCTGAATTTGCATGATGAGTAAATGCAATGATATCAGTAAGGCCGTGACCCACCTGCTCCTCGAAGCGCAACCGCTGCTCGAACGGATCATTCAACTCGGTGTACGCGTTGCAGAACTCCTTCCCGCACATGAACCCTTCGAAGCGCTCGCACAGACCAGGGCGTGAGCGGTGGTTCTTGGCAAGTGGAGACATGACTTGAGGGTGACCGGCTGCGTAGAGGAGAAAGCGCGGTCAGTATATGAGGAGAGAGACCAAAACAAGACGCACTGATGAATGCAGGAGAGACGCACAGGGGCTCGATGAAATCGCCAACGAGCTAAGCACGAGTTAATAACAGTGTTAAACAATACAGAAGGAGCAAACCTTATCAAGAAGGCGGGCATTAGTCCGAGGCTCACTACATTCAACGTTGTGCTGTGGTACGTCAGTGAAACTCATCAGAGGTTGCGATCAAATTACAGACCTTAACACACAAAGCTCGCAAGAACTTATTAGTCTCCTCCGTGTGCAGCGTATCACCAGGCGGGAACTTGACGCCTGTCTTCTCCTCCAGCGTCTCAATCATGTCATATCTCTTCCATGGTGTCTTAAAGTCCATGACGAGCTCTTTGCCATCCTTGCCCTCGGGGTGGTACTTCACGATCGTGCTTCCTCCGTTAAGGTACTTGACCATACTCTCGAGAAGATGCTCTGTGATTTCCATGAGGTCATACATATCCGCGTAGGCCATGTAGAACTCGCAAAGGGTGAACTCGGGGTTATGGGTCAAATCAATGCCTTCGTTCCGGAAGACACGTCCAATCTCGTAGACACGGTCGAGACCGCCGACAGTGAGCTGCTTCAGGTACAGCTCAGGAGCTACACGGAGATACAAGTCCAGATCCAGATCATTGTGATGCGTTACGAACGGGCGTGCAGTGGCACCACCTGCGACCATGCTTGTCATGGGTGTCTCAACCTCGAGGAACCCCATGTTGTCGAGGTAGCGGCGGAGGTAATTGATCACGCGTGCGCGGGTGATGAAGATGTTGCGCGTGCTGGGGGACATGATGAGATCAAGGTACCGCTTGCGGTAACGGGTCTCCTGGTCCTTGAGACCAAAGTGTGCAGATGGAAGCTGGTGTAGATTCGGTGCGAGGAGGACCATGCTGGTAGGGGAAATGCTGAGCTCGCCCTTCTGACTGCGCGAGGGATGACCCGTGACACCAACGATGTCTCCACGCCGGAAAAGCGCCTGCGTAGACAAGAATTCGTCTTGGTTATCCGCATCACTGTAGCGAGTCAGTGGATTTTAGCTATCGGTCAAGACGAGTCTCACCGGACATTGGCGAGAATCTGCACTTGTGCGCCTTCGCCGTGAAGGTCATAGAATTTAAGCTTGTTACCACTGCTCCTGATATTGTGCACGCGACCAGACAAAGATACTATTACGTTGTCGAGCTTCTGACCAGCAGTAATCAAGCCTTCCTTGCTGTACCGTTCAACAAACGAGGTGATACTCTGAGAGACGTGAAACTTGTGTGGGTAAGGATTGGGAGCCTGAGTCTCCTTAAGCTTCTGAATTGTACGAGCACGGAGCTCAAAGTATTGCTGCACAGCGTCAGATCAACACTCGATGGCAAATGGACATTACTGACATTGGGATTGAGGTCGTCCTCATTTGCGGCTGCAGGCTTAGATGTAGTTTGCTGGGGTGGTGCAGCAGCAGCTTTCTCAGCCTTCTTTGCATCCTTCTCGCGCTGTTTCTCGCGGCGCTTGAGCTCGCTGTCCGATCTGTAAGTATGCAGGCGATCGTGATCATAAATGACTCGATACGCACGTCTTTGAAATCATCTCTCCTGTGACTGGATCCTTATGTGTTCCAGCAGGTGTTTCTGTCGCCATCATTCTAAGTATAAAAATGGGAGACGGGACTTGTCTAGCTTGATATCTGGATGCTGGTATCTGGGGCAGAAAGCGGAGGAGCTGTGATCTTTGGGTCCAACATTTTTGCATCGATTGGCTGCCTTCCTTTTCCGATCGTCTCGAAAAAGAGTCATGCACCACGTGTCAATCTATGAGCCGGGAGATGCCGCACCAAGCGGAACTTCAAAATGACTCTCATAGAGGGGAACTGCCCCTGACCAACATGTGCACTTCTTCTCTCTCTTGCACGTTCCACATTCAAGACCCTTGACGTTTTCCTACAGACGCCCATCATTCATGTATGGATAGTTTTGTTCCAAGGGGCCCAGAAATGGAGTTTGAGCGAGCAAGGAATCTTCTACTTGTCGAGTACGACCTGTCCTTCCTGATACCATCTCTGCGCCTACCACTGCCGCGATTGCCAGTGCACGCTCAGGTATCCGCACACCACAAATATTATGGAGAGGTGAGTGTTACGGTGGACTTGGCAAGCGCCCACTCGCCACTGTGATCGCTGCTAGTAAATATTAGTTGTTGATATCGCCTTCAAGTTCGCTGTCCGAATAAGCGGGGGCTACATACTGTTATATACAAAGCCTATCCCATATTTCTCGACACGTATCTGTCGATATTTTATTCTGAAAGTGTATTCTTGATTCTCCTTGATGTATCCGCCAGAGTATTGAATCACTTGATCAAACATTGTCGTTTGTGTGGTATGAATACCAACATAAGGCGGCGGCAAATTTTTGTACTGAAGGCTAGCGCTCATTATTCGTGGTCAAGCAAATTTGGTTAGCTGAGCAGGTAATAGTTGGTTGTAATACCCTTCCAAACGAATCCGATGAAGGAAAGGTACTCACTGGTCTCTGCGAATACTAGCTACAGCTCACCCCTACGAAAGAACGACTGTCGTCCGATGGTCATGATTTCACTCACATGCAAATGTATATCCTTTTGGGATAACAGCCTCTGAAGCGACTTCGACGATCGGAGATGTCATTGCCAACCGCCACTGCTTATTGCTCGGTCCGTCGTAAGCGCGCCTGCATCATGTGTTAGGTCACGTGATATATTATATAATTATATAATTGAATTTATCCACTCTGGTAATCCTTACCGGATGTGCTAATCGATCTGGCAAGGCACACGCAACAACACCTTGACATCCACAACTACAACAAGATGTCTTCCGACTACGACTATTCCGACGAAGAAGAATTTTACGATGACGATGAGGACATGAACAGCGCGGGTGATGATGGTGCGTAGCCTTCCTGGTAGTGGCTTAATCCATCGCTGACAACATCGCAGATTCGGCACCCAGTGACGATGACATCGACATGGACTCGTTCGCAGATGACTTCAAAGTTCCTCAGCATCCACCCCGGAAGTCCTACGAAATTGAACACGAGCCACTCTCACAACAGGCGGTAGAGAGGCTCATGACCGCTGACGTTGATCACATATCAGGCATCTTCGGTGTTAACGTGCGTATTATTATCATATCTTTATGTTTATTACTGATTATTCTATTCTACAACTCTTTCTCGTGTGCAGGAAAGTACGGCTGCGTTACTGCTACGTTACATGAATTGGAATAAGGAGCGCCTCATCGAGAAGTACATGGATAACGCATCTTCCGTGTCTGTCGCAGCCGGTGTATCCACCCCTTCCCGCGCCTCCCCCTCTGTATCCGGTCCTGCACCAATCCGCTCATCAGGCACCCGCCGTAGAACAATGCGGCAAACCCCAGGTGCGCTGTACGCAACCGATACGCCTGACTCACCCTTACATTACATATCCATAGTTCCCAGGGCCGAACCTTCGGTTTGCCCCATTTGTTTCGATGACTCTCAGACATCATTCCTCGCACTTTCGTGCGACCATTCTTTCTGTATAAGCTGCTGGGCTGCGTATATTACCTCCAAGATTCGCGAGGAGGGCGAGCATGCTGTCCGGTGCATGGCTGAAGGCTGTGCACTCGTGGCACCCGATCCCTTTGTTGTATCTACTTTAGCGAATTCTGGGGAGGATGAAGGTGGGCGGACACGGGAACGATTTCAGGAATTGCTTGTGCGGCACTTTGTCAGTGCCAATCCGCACCTGAAATATTGTCCTTACCCATCGTGCACTTATACCGTTTCGTGCCCTTCTGCGTCCTCACGCTCCTCCCTCACAACTATGGTGCCAACTGTAAGTTGCGGCGCCAGTCATAAGTTCTGCTTTGGGTGCCATGTCGACAGCGACCACCGTCCAGTTGTCTGTCCCATCGCCAAGATGTGGTTGAAGAAGTGTAGAGATGATAGCGAAACAGCCAACTGGATCAAGAGTAACACAAAGGAGTGTAGCAAGTGTCAGAGTACCATAGAGAAGAACGGTGGTTGCAAGTGCGTGTCTCCTTTCGGGATGTGAGATGGCGCTGACCTTTATCAGCCACATGACTTGCAAGAAATGCAAACATGAGTTTTGCTGGGTGTGCATGGGTAGGTGCTCCAGTTGTCCTACTTCTAGTCTTATTCCGACGCTCTTTGTCACGCAGGCCCCTGGTCTGAACACGGAACAGCGTGGTACTCATGCAATCGCTACGATGAGAAGGGCGGTGTGGACGCTCGTGATGCGCAATCCAAGTCCCGTGCTTCCTTAGAGCGCTACCTCCATTACTACAATCGGTGGGCAAACCACGAGCAATCTGCAAAACTTTCTGTCGAGTTATACAACAAGACCGAGAAGAAGATGGAGGAGATGCAGATAACGTCCTCCCTCACATGGATCGAGGTGCAGTTTATGAAGCGTGCTGTAGAGGAGGCGGAACGGTGCCGTGCAACGCTGAAATGGACGTATGCAATGGCTTTTTATCTGGACAAAGGAAACGAGAAAGAGCTGTTCGAGGACAACCAGAGGTGAGGGTTTTCCCTCTTCTATCATATTCTACTTTTCATTCCTTTTCCTTTAGGGACTTGGAGAAAGCAGTTGAGGATTTATCGGAGCTGCTTGAGTCGCCAATAGACCCTGAAACAATCTCGACCTTGCGGCAGAAGGTTACTGACAAGACGGTGTGCTATTTCGAGTCTACATTCTCGCTATTCCACACTCATCCACATTTTTCTCCTCCGCTCTTCAGGTCTATGTCGCGAAACGCAATGAGATATTGCTCAAGGACACCTCCGACGGTTTCGCGGAGGAGCGCTGGAAGTGGAATATTGCAGTGGAGGGGTTTGATTAGATGCCAGTCGTTGACTCATTGATCTTACTGTCATTTTTGCCCCGGGACTGTTGTGCATCTAATATGCACTTTTACCGTCCTGACACTTCATTATCCCGCTTTCATACATACTCTACAAGATATCCACCATCCACTGTAACCCTTGACCATTATCCTGGACCACAATGCGTATCTATCATATTAGAGCAGCGATTTATCGGCCCGCTTGGGCCATTAGTAGCTGAGCACTTTTTGCAAAGCTAACGGCTGTCTGCCTAGCTACAGACCACCTCCAGGTGATAACCAATATGACTTTGACACCAGAGGTAATCTGTGCTTGGACGCTTCGACATCCTCCATCAAGCTTCACGCCTGGCCGCTAGGGGAGACTACCCAAAGACCTGGTAAGAAAAGCGACATATAAATTGATACAACAGTTCAGCCGTTCCGAATCCGTGACGAATGGGCTCGGAAAAAAATTATTCCCATTAGCCGACTTGAACGACTGACCTCGTCATTACTAGTGACGCGCTCTACCAACTGAGCTAAACGGGACTGCACAGCACTACAGATGTAGACGCTATCTCCATTGTGAACTTGAGTCACACGCCTGCGGATGAAGATTACGATGCAAAACTTGGTTTTGCATCTTGGACCTTGGTTCGGTACATTCACTGACGAGCTCGCCGTATTAGTCGACTGGCTTCTCTCACATCATGGGGGCCTACTATGACGAGATTGAGATTGAAGATATGGTATGGGATGATGTAAAAGGTGTCTACCATTATCCGTGCCCCTGCGGCGACCGCTTCGAGATCTCTCGCAAGCAGCTCGCCAACTACGAGGATATCGCTACGTGTCCGAGTTGCAGCCTAGTTATTAGAGTCGTCTATGATCCGGTAGGTTTGCCTATCTTCTTCAGTGATATGTACTCACAGGCGCGAAAGCTTGATTTTGAAGATGAACCTCCAGATGACGAGGAGTCTGTGTCGGAGGAAAGTGAGGATGAGGAGCAGGAGGACGATTCTGATGCCGACGCTGACCAGTTCGAGGACGCTCTTGAGAAGCTTACTCTCACTGAGTCGCCTGCGGTGGTTGCAGCAGCAGCATGACAGATTTCATTCTGTCTCGGTCATCGCCTCAGATGCTGGATGATATTCTATGGCATATGCAGTGATACATTTACTTGTGCGTGCGGCGCGTTGTTATAATGTGTAAGAAATATTTGTATCCTACGATGCTACAAACTGATAATAATCAAGTCATCAAATCTAGTGTGGATGTCGTCTTCGAAAGTCATGATCATGTGCTGTTGCGATACTGATTCGATGATGGTGGTTTCTAGCGCAAATATTGCAAATATCGACTCTGACGGGTATATTCTGTGTAAAGAAGAGGCTGGAGGACGAGAAGAAACTCTTTGTTGCAGGGGCACCCAGGACGTCCGAGGACCGACGGAGGTCGTATGTTGGGTCCAGGATTTCCGGATTCGTAGGTGAGCGATGTTCACGTTGTGCTCTTACGGGTGATGTGCTCATTATACCTTTGGCCTTGACCAGTGTTGGCTGAAATGATGTAGATTTCTAGTAAATAATCTTCCCGGAACATCCAATTGGGCTGCCCTGCATAAACTTTTGGATCACGCCGATGAAATCGAATATGCTATCGATATCTGAATCGACGTTCTGGAGGGGTCTATTTTGTTTGACTTTGAGTGGGAAGAGCAACCTGGGTGTCTGAACCATGCATTATCTTGCAGCACTATCATTTGTGCATTAGGTTTATGAAAGTCAGCAGAAGTAGGACTCCAGGAAAGAATAAGCAAAGAGCTAATAATACAATTTTCCACGGCCGGTACGTCCGGTACGCCAATGTCCCATGTGTTCCCATGATTTTCTGATCAGTCTGCAGTGTGTTATGACATTGATAACGACCTGGTTGCGAGCTTATGGCAGAGCCCAAAATATGGTGTTAACTCAGAGACTGCACCAAGATTATCGCCGTTGGCGCATTGCCTTCGGGTCATTTTATCGAATGGCACTCTGATTGACAAAATTAGGAAGCATCCTCGAGAGTGTGTGTGGGGTCAGACTCTTGATCACGGTGTCGGGGGATCTTCGGTGATTCGCACGTATTGTCAGTATAATTAAGAAGTCAGGGTGAGCGCTTCAACGTTTCAGCTATTGCCTCTCACTTGTCAACCATCAGGATCACGTGTGGAGATGCAATAATGTTGTTTGCGAATAGACTTATACGACGACAAACCCTGCCGGGAACCTGGTTGCTTTCCATCCTCACATCATCATGATATTATTGCACGTTTTCGCAGCTCTCGTGGTTTTTCGAGTGTCCAGTGCTTTCGGCCTCGACCTTAACTCCTCTCTTGGGACTATTATATCTCAGTTCCTCTCTCCGGGACTTCCATTGACCCCACAAGTGCTACAGACATTCACGCAGCCTATCTCGGTCGATCTCATACGGAACACGGACATCATTCGCAATGGCTCCTCTCTCATTCTTAATGGCGAGCGATGGACCACCAGCGGAGCAAACGTCTACTGGCTTGGACTTGACGAGAACGTCATCCCCCCTCCGGGTCAGCCTTTCTATGCACCATTCAACGCAAGCTACCCTACCTTCGGACGCATCACAGAAATCATGAACACGCTCCAGATCATGGGTGCGAGGGCTATCCGCGGTCACACTCTTGGCATCAGTGTTGGAAATCCACTGAGTGTCATGCCAGAACTGGGCGTCGTTAATGAGGAAGCGTTTACCACTATGGACTGGGCCATCTATCAAGCGAGACAACATGGTCTTCGCATTTTTGCCCCTCTAGTTGACAATTACGTGAGTTCACATTCTGTTGCGATGTGCCCCGGGCCTGCATTTGCTTATGGCGTCCGCCGTATCCAGGATTACTACCATGGTGGAAAATACACCTTCCTGCGCTGGGCTGGATTCAACCTGACTGGATCAGACTCCACCAACCCCGAGGTCATGCAGTTCTATACCAACCAGACTATCATCGACGACTTCAAATACTACATTAAAGTGATTCTCACCCGCACCAATCAATTCACGGGCCTCACATACGCTGAGGATCCCACCATCTTTGCTTATGAGACCGGTAACGAACTTGGTGGACCTGTTTTCGGGGACATGTGGGTCCCCGTAGAATGGACAGAGCAGATTGCTGTATGCATCTCCTCTTGAATTGAAAATTTGACCCTTACACTGGTGGATATACAGTCGTACATCAAAGAGCTTGCTCCCAACAAGCTTGTCATTGACGGTACCTATGGCGTCAACACCACGCACCTCTCCATCTCCACTATCGATATTTTCTCTGACCACTTCTACCCACCCAACATCACCAAGCTCGAAAATGACATCAGCCTCGTCCAATCTGCAAACAAAGTGTATATTGCTGGAGAATACGACTGGACCGGAAACGTCCCTTCCGCTGCGTCACTTCCGGAATTCTTTAGTTCGATTGAAGCCAGCCCTGTTGTAGGCGGAGACCTCTTCTGGAGCCTATTCATGCATGACGTACGCCAACCTCGCTATCAACTTGTCATGCGTATTGATCTGTCCCTTCAGGTGCCCGATTGCACGATCTATGTAAACCACACAGACGGTGAGACGCTGCAGTATGGTAACCCAGCAAATACCGCACAAACGAATGTGCAAATCATAGACATTAGGCAGCATCTATTCGCAATGAAGGGACAGAATGTTTCTACTTACCTTCCTGCAGTGTCTTGCCCAGGCTACGAAGCGGAGTACACATACTGGTAGATATCGTACGCACACATCTATAGCCTTGGGCTTGCCTTACGAATTGGCCGACTGTCAGACCTATCTCAATTGATATAGCTATATAGTGAGTTGTCCATACCTCAGGTACGTCACAGCTTTCAACGGATGCACATGAAATTATGTAGTCAGCGTTGAGGTGGTTTGTCAAAAATTCCCTGTGCGGCACGACATACTATTTCTCTTGATCAACAGTTTTCAGCGTCCCCACTCCCAAATAAATCTGCGGGAATTTACGTGTCCCAACGCGATGCCAATTCACATGCACAAGCATCAACCGCATTCAGCTGCCGCTGCTGGACGACATATAAGTATATGTTCTACTTCGATTCTACGGAGCATTTCCGAACATGCATTTCTCCAGTTCGTGTAGCACCATTGACCGTGGTATGTCAAACTTAAAGTGAAACGCTCATCCTGGCTGACTGGTCCACTTTGTACTGAATGGAATTGCAGGTGCCATCAAGTGCTGCCTAAATTCGGGCAAACTTCATCTTACGTACTAGTTCATGATCATGAAACAACCGAGCCTCCCGTAGTTTCACTGAATGATCTAACGGAAGTGCTGCAGAGCCACCTTTCGTTCTATAAAAGCGTCACTCGCACCCTGAACTTTGTCGCGCCCTCGAATTTGTTGCCCACTCCAAGGTTACCAATAGCACGCACAGTATGCTCCTCATATACGTTTTCCAAGTTCTTTTGCCCTTTATTGCATACGCCCATGGCCAAGACGTCATCATAAACACATGCCCTGAATGCACAACTACAGGGTCAGGATCAGGCACCCGGTCGAACTGACAGGTGCTACGATGTAAATACCAAGTGCATCGTTGTTCATATGTATTCCATTTCCTTGCACTTTTTATCTTTTTTATCTAATAGTAATTGATCCAGGTATTGGGGTAACAGCGTGACTGATGAAGCCAGGTACACCAACTACGATGGTGAGTGCGCCAAACGTACATGTGACAACTCTTTTGACGTATTTGATCGAAGAATAAAGGTTGTCTCGTGGCCGATGGCGGCCCTTGCTTGGGGAAAGTCACTTAGGAAGAGGTATGTAGCAGTGATGAGTGCATGTAGCAATGTGCTGAATGGGACTGAGATGATCAATTTGTGGTTGAAATGGCTTGCATAATAATATTACCTGTGGTTGATATGACCTTGCAAGCAAGGTCATGCTAACGTCATAAAACTGTCGATCTGCTATAAGAACGAAGAAAGTCCTCATTTGGCACGATTTCCGAGCGATTCCGAACTGAAAACCTTGTGTTGAAATCGCTGGGAACTTTGTCCGCTCCTGCCCTTCATACCATTTCCGTTGTATATGTGCTCATTTCACAGGTTCAGGAGGAATCCTTCTTTCAGTAAATAGCTTATCTGAAAGTGTAATCTTTTATGGCCGAGTCAAGCAAGGTCATCGCTGTGTCGGTGTCTATTGTACCACAACCACGTGCAAATAATTCAACTAGCATTTGCATGGCGCATCTACAGGAGAGCGTCGAGTGAGTATTATGATTGTCCGAGGTATAGCATTATGAATGAGATGGAAATCCCGTGCGAGAAGGAAAGCAAGAATGTGAGTGTTATCCACAAGGGTTGCAGTGAGTATGTTTAGTGTGCGTGGGGAATAGAGGTACGAGGGTGGGATGAAATAGGGCTCCACCACTCGAAGGGGTCTACCATAATGCTCTGCTCCGCGTTGCTATGCGTGGCGACAAGATATCGCGTAATGTATTGTCTGTGCACGTGTCATAATATCATCACTGTCATAGCCATTACCGGGTATACACCGTCTGCCCGCCATATGCTGCGTGCGGTGCGTAACCTGCTTGCATTTCCACTGCTGGCTGGTGGTATGGTGACTGGGGCGACGTCGGTGTAGTAGGCACACCATAGTATGCCTTTTCCTGTACTACGCTGACTCCACCATCGGTGGCAGCTGTCGCCTTCGTTGGGTCGCCAATGCCTGCACGAGTTCCCCAACCAGTTTCGTGTAGCGTGAAAAGGGCATACAACTTCATAATCGCGAAGTAGTACCCGAAAAGGATGAATGCGGGAACGTAGATGATATGGCTGGGTGTATGCCAGAGATGCGGGAGGAGCTTAGCGGTACGGGTTGCCATAAGCCAGACGACGTAGGAGAGTATAATGTTCCACCAAGGTAGATGGTACCCACCATCCTCAACGGGAATGGTACTTTTCAAGACAAGATAACCGACCAGGCAGGGTCCTACGAGGAGCGTGAACGGGTTGAAGAGCTTGTCGACCTGTAGACAAAAATACACATAAGTTGATGCTGACGATGTCACATGCCGAAATAAAACTCGCCATAGTGTACGCGACATACGGATGAGTGGTCCAAATATGTCTCTCCATGAACAACGAGCGTAGATCACTTCTCCAAGTATTTCGGGTCCATCGCAATACTTGTTTCAGGAACCTCCAGTTCGGCTTCATCGTACTCAACAACTCTGCCTCTTTACAACATTGGACGTAGGTACTCCACCCATGGCTCACCATCCAACGCGTCAAAAACTTATCATCGCCCGAGTTGAGCTGGTACTTGCCGAGCCAGTAGTCGTGAGTGAAACCGTGGAGGAACTCGGGGTCTTTGAGGATGACGGTGCGGTAAGCGGCTGTGCGGCCCGAGAGACATGGAAGACCACCGTCGATGTGCGTACTGGAGCTGATTTCGATGTTGCGGATTGTCAGACGGAAAGCTGCAAGGACTTCCCATACTGTCATGCGTTCGCCTACGGGCTGCACGCGCTGACTGGTACCGACGCCTCCAACCTTCTGGTCCTCAAAGCATGCGAGCATATATGGCAACATGGTAGGTGGCCATATAGCATCATCATCTGCGAAGACAATAATATCTGTTGTAGTATTCCTAATCCCATGTGCCATCTGCAATCGCTTATTCGCAAAAGGGACAGTGAGGACGCGAATGCGTTCTGGATCAACAGCGGTCGCTAGTTCTTGGAGAGGACCAAGCATTTTTTCTTCGGTAATAATGATGATTTCCTTAGGTTTGCCTGCAAGCCAACTGTGGGCTGCCTCCTTGAATTCTTCACCGGCATCAATGGTGGGTACAATGATGGTGACGTCTTCAGATGCAATGTAGGTGGGATTTTCGGGGAGAGGGACAGGACGGTATGTGAAGGAGGCAACAATACGGAACATGTACCAGAGGTATCGGTAGAAGCTAGAAAGATATTAGCTGACTTCAAGAAACGGCAAAAAGAGGACACACCCGATGACACCAAACGGTATGACTGGAATTGTTAGCATGAGGTGACATTGTATGTACATTGAGGATGCTCACAGATTGGAAAGTCATCGGACGTCAAGTAGAGCATGGTGGCAGTCTACTGCGCCTGCAGGCTGGGAAGTGATGAGACCAAATGAGTGGCAGCGTCGTGGCGACGACAGGGAGGTGTAAGGAGCTAGAAAGGCTCGAAGGGGGCGGAGAAAAGAACAAGAGCAAGAAGGATGCTTTAATTTCTATTGGTATTATAATAAGCAAAACGCGACCGTGTCGGGGTTCAAAAACATATCCTTTGAGGCATAAATTACTACTTTTGGATTGTGTACATGATGTAAAAAGACGGAGGCGAACTAAGTATAACTCGGCTCGGGCGCCTCTTTTGTCTACACCCTGACCTTCAGGAATCTAGGCTCGCTCTTAATCCACTTGGAGATTTGGTCAAGGTCGTTCGACCATAGGCTCGAGCAAAGCCAAGGGGCCCGAGCTAGGGCTTCCAGGCCAAACCAGGCCCTACACCACTAGGCACTGCCATGTGTGAGAATTTGAGAATTGGTTTGGGATCAAGAAGTGGAAGTTTTACTGTCGAACTCGTAATACCGACAATCTCAGTTCGTCATGATGGAGGCGAATCCTCGCATGACCTACATACATAATTTGCACACGCACTTAGCAGGACGTACAGCGAACGCCAGCGCTGAGCCGCTTTCACACTGTATCTTTGACTTGCCTGATAAACAACTTCTCGATTCTACACTATCCCTTATTCCTGATAAGTTAGGTAGTGACCCTGACCATTCCGTGATGACCAATTGTATTCAACAAATTGCTGACGATCAACAGTTATCGCGACCATGTTGAAGATCCCATGTGTGCAAGGCGGTATAGCCTTTGAACCCAACGAGTTGTGATTCCCGGGCGACCGAGCAATCGAAATCCCGTACTACGGACCTGTTCGACATTCCCAACCTACAGCGGAGTTAGAGAATACTCGCTTGATTAACAAACACAGATTGCACAACCTCGACATTAACTTCATGAAGACATTGATTGTTGAGCATCCAATGTCGGAGGAGTATACCCGCGCCTTCTACACCATAACTGAAGATAAGCACAATATATTGTTGATACATTGCAGAATGTATATTGTCGCCGTGAGTTAGCAATCGTACACCGCAACAATTTCGTAAAGTGAGTCATTGGAGTATCTCGTTTTATAAAACATACATTTTATCATCACTTGCAAGACTTCTGAAACAAAGCTGTGGTATGGAGCCACGTACAATATCCGAACTGTCTTCCATTATACGGTGTATATCTGATGATGCCCACAAGACATGTCTTGTGGCGCCCTGTATGACAAACGGTAATGTTAGAGACTATCTCCAGGCGAATCCCAACACTCACAGATCGCTACTGGTAAGGGTGACTTTCGCTTATACCAGGGCATCTTACGTGTTGGAGATCCTGGATGTAGCACACGGCCTAGAGTACCTGCATTCAATGCAGCCAACAATCATCCATGACAACCTATGCCTAGCAGATTTCGGAATCGTGGCTATTCGAGACTCCCATGGTCAAATGATCATGACCACATGAACCGCGTTCAATCCCAGAGGAACGAACTTCTACGTCTAGAGAGCGAATTTGATGCGAAGAACTTGGACAAGTGCGACTTGTACGCGTTCGGTTGCGTCTGCTATACCAGTGAGAATTCCTTCGGTTCGACCTTGACACAAGGATGACAAATTGATGTATACTGGGATGGTCCCATTTCAACGTTTCAATATCTTATCGTAGCATTTGTCCTGCAAAAGCGCTGGCCAGTTCGGCCAACTGATCCGATCTGAGGGTTAGTCAAGATGACGGTATGTGGGGTTTCATTGAAGAGAACCCCTTTCCACTGAAGTGGAGTGGGATGTACGGTTTTGGGCTGATGCCGCCGTGACGATGGCGGCAGAAGTTCCTTTTGCACTAATAGCGTGTACATAGCAACCAGTTACTGTTCACTACCATTACTACACTTGTCCGAGTACTTTTTCTGTGGGTCTTCCTACGTCTTGTACATGGCTATAGAATCTCGTACAGAAAGTCGTCGATTCATACAACAGATAACTTGAAGAGCACACAAGTAGTAGCAAAGTCAAAATGTGCCAGTCTCCCCTAGCCTGACCTTGATAGATGAAGGAACTTCAGATAGTCGTTACTTAAAAATGTGCTCTGCGTCAACATGTAGATGACGTTGTGCATCATGCATCAAGTTTCAAGTGCCTGTCTGTTGTGCACAAATTGAACTCTCGCTGGGCCAAGAACCAGGTCTATACAAAGCAGCGCCATCACCGTCCGCAGGTAATACAGTGAATGCATGCATGCAACAGCCTGAGAAACACCTTTCCATCCTGATGCCGTCATTCACATTCACATTAGATCTGGTTTGGGAGTTTCGTTTCAAGCCCTGTTGCCAGTCTCCGATGACCATATCAGTCAATCATCAATGATTATATCAAGAGACATTTCCTCACTTACGCCACATGCAGAAATGGTCATTCTCTTGCGCGATCGATATTACTCCCTATCGTTCTACATATCTCATGAGTATATCTACAATTAGCTATTCCATTCTCGTGTGATACTTCATTGGACTGAAGTGCAGCGCTGGACCCTAGAGCGCGTTTCTTCCAAGGAGCTCATAAAACAATAATACGAATCAAGCGGCTGAGATTCGACGTTCTCTACAAGAAAAATTCTGTACACATATATACACCCAAAAGTACACCCTATGACACCCCCAAAAATTGACTGATAATATTATCTACACCAGAATATGAACAATCGAACACGAAGGTCAAAACATGCCGGAGGAAGCTACAACCCGACCACACGGCGCTGTGAAAGGTATAATGATACAGTACCACAGCAGTTTAAGGAATAATGAAAGGATGCGGAATACACCACGGCACGATGATATTGAAGTGATGCCATACAAAGTCGAACAGACAATCGAGCGTGATGACGAGAAGATCGTCAAGAGAGTGGAGGCGATCGAAATACAGCGACGATGAGTAAGGACAGTGGTAACCGCGTTGCGATGGGATACGCGGAAGGTCTGTTTGGGTGTGCCAATTCAGTATGAAAGAAGCTGAGGGCCAACGAGTCAAGGTAGAAGCGACTCGGAGTGCAAAAATAGAGGTCTTCTTACGATATCGCGCTCCACCAGCAAGGGTCAGGTCGATCGTGAAGAGACAATTGAGATACCCGTATCAGTTGATTCCCTCGCCTCCGAACTCCTCAGCCGACTCCCACGTGCGCACCCAGAAGTACTAATGCTTGTAGAAGCCATCGACTTCTTTTCGCACCAAGGAGTGCTTGTCGTCACGGACGGAGCCGTGCTAGCACTCCACCTCGAGCCCAGCCTTTGAACCTGCACGGTAGGCTGAGGGAAAGGTAAAGGATAGTTCGTTGGACTTCCGGGTTCTATCTCCGCTTCTGTACCTGCCGTCAGAGACTGGAGAAGAAGCTGCGCCAACCAGGCTTCATCCTTAAGGCCACATTCACCGTCACGGGCGTTAGCCGGAGGGGAGCGATGAGGGAGTAGGGCCTGAGACGAGGCTTGGTGTTCTAATGCCTTCATCCTCATTTTAATTCGCCTCTTGTGTCCTCCTTTTGCTTTTGGTGCAGGAAAACGATACTGGGGTGCCACACCACGAGCTTGCACGCGATCTAAATCAATAAGTCCAAGGCTGACGGTCGGAGGGGGTGGAGGTGGAGAAGCGAAAGGATCACGCATGGAGAGGAAATCGGATGAAGAGCCTGAAGGCATGAATCGTGAATGCGACGGCTTTGGGGTGCGGACTACAGTGGATCCCAAGAGATTTTCAGGAGGATTCGGAAATGAGGAGTCTTCTGTAAGCTTCGGAGAACTTGACGAAGCCTGGTTGATCGATGGAAGTACTGTAAAATAAAAATATAGATGTATCAAACTAATTGTCAACCAGAGCGATATACTCACAATAAAGGCCAGTGACAACTGTCACTGCCCAGACAAGAGAACAAACGGAATGTGCGATAATGAGTCCTGTAATGTCTGTGACTTCAGAGGAGTCGCGTGCTTGCAGAGCGACCAAGGACGGCGAGGCATGTTCTGGAATAATCGCTAAAGCGATCTTTAAAGCAGCACACACGACTGCTGCTATCTGCGCCGCTAACATGATGATGGGAAGATACAAACTCCTCCTGGGTCCCTTTAACACCATGCTGTTGTCATAGCACGCGTTATGAGTGAGTGGTGACGGGTGGTGATTTGCGGCCGCTTTCATATTCATATCCGCCGAGTGGTTCTCAGTCGACTGGGCATGCGCGAGTGAACCTGGAAAAGGCCAAGTGTCAGGAGTGGGTGAGTCAACCCTCCCAGATTCGAGTCTATTGAGGGAACCCGTCGAGCGAAGTCCTCCCTCGTGTCCTGCTGGTTCCTTTTCGCGAGTCTCAGTGGATGACGCTGCAACCGTCGTTTGAAGGGCAGGGGGGTGCATGTCGAAAAAGAACCCGACAGCGAGAGGCAATAGAAGACCCCGTGAAATAAGAGAAAATGTAGGTGCAAGTAAAGCAGGAGTACTTGGTATTAAACCAGCGATTATTTCTGTCACGAAATTGACAATCGGTGATAGGGAAGAGATGAACTTTACTGACCGCAGATCAAGAATGCTGTCACGAGAACCAACGTGAAAAGGAATGCGCGTCGAACCAGGGAAGCTGGCGTTGTGGCCGTAAATAATACATACAACGAGCTCACAGATACTTGGTTGGTGAAAATATCAGCGGATCACATGAGTTTAAAGTATCAATTACTCACAGAGATATCCGTACAAGATCCCAAAGAAAAGCGAGAACTGCTGGAAGCGCAGCACATGGTTTACTAGTGATGCTGCTAAGCAAAGTCCGCCTGAAACGGCTGGCAAGACAATATTGAGGACCAAAAGGGCGTTTGGCAAAAGTCTGTCTCGATTGAAAGGCGAAGAGAGAGCCAAAAGGACGGTTGATACAAGCGGCGGGATGAGCGTAAGAGCGGGCGGGATGATCTGCAAAGTCGGGGAAAACGACGTCGATACAATGCTTGCGCCAGCGGATACGAGGACGGGAGACATGGAAGGAAAGTAACGGGGACAAAAGAGTGTTGGTAATGAACGTTATAAAAAAATAAAAAATATAAGTATGAGGGAAATCAGAGGAGAGGAGGTGAGAGCATGTGAACTGCGACAGACAGGTAGAGTTGAAGAAGAAATAAGATTTAATTTACACAGAGGGTTTCAAAGCCGACCGACGAATTAGGCCAAGCTTCTAGCGTCTACCTATATCCGTCGAAGGGGGGAAGGGAGGAAAAAAGTCTGGGGGAGCTCAGGACAGTAAAGAAGATGCAGAAAACCTAGATAGATAACTGGGCATTGGGGAGATAGATAGTACTAGTCAGTCGGGTTCCAACAAAGCTGAAGAGATCGGAGCAGTACTCAAGGAAGGAGACGCCCTTCACCTCGGCACATAGCTCCAGATTCGAAAGCGTACTTTGTATCTCCCCGACACTTTGGCTGAGGCTATGTCCGAATCCCTAACGACCATAGAAAATATTGGTTGAAACAAGGTTAAAACATACAACATTGGTGCCGAGGATTGCCGATCACCTTACGTACGAGTAGTACTCTCGGTACCTCGGAGCCTTATCTACGTGTCATCAAGTAACCTTACATGGGCATCAACTGGGCATCATACTGACAGCATCGGCTTTCTGACCGACTTTTTGATCATCCATCATTCAAGTGGAGAAAGAAGCGACCGTCACATGTCGACCTACTATCCAGTATCATCATCATGGAGCACAGATGTCAGAGGCCCAGCATGATCAAGACAGACAACTTGAAGTAACCGCACAGCCGCGTCTTCTGTTGGCATGCCACTAATTCAGATCTCAGAAGGAATTCGATGGTGTTGATTCTGGGATCTGCGTCCTGTCAGACTCGATGATGTGCAGTGCTCTTATTCATCCAATGCCCATCAACCAGAACAATCATGTAGGAAGTACAATGCATAAATCGAACAAGAATCGTTTCTTACGAGACGTACCGTATGGCTCATCCGAGTCTTGGCTCATCCGATCATGTCGTCCAGCATACCCATGCGATCGTCGCGAACCATCATCGTCCCAAAAATTCTTTCTTCATTTCTTCATAAGACCATACCCTCGAGTGCCCACCGACTGCACCAGATACTGTTTAATTCTCTCTCATTTTCAAGACCATAATAGGGTGCAATTTGTTACGGACAGGAGTAGCGCACGGTAGGAAAGCATCTACGGCGAGATGAGAATGTAAACCAAGAGTTTCTGTTACCCAATAAGAAAGGCATACCCAATAGCGGAGAGGACGTCCGCATGGAATGTGTAACCATCTTCGTAAAGCAAGCTTCGTATAGCGCTTGATTGGACCGTCGCATTTGAGCTAGATCTGATCAGTAGCGAAGCCCCGGGTTCGGGGTCTAATGCATTTCTAGTGTTTGAGTTCCTTGAATACAGCAAATCCTTTCCACCGGTTGCGCCAATGAGGAATGGGCGCTTGCGTCAAGTTGGGGTAATCGTCTCTCCCTAGTTTGTATGACGTGCGGGTGGCGTTATCTGAGCGGGCGCCGGGGGACATGGCAGTGGCAGTGGCAGTGGCACCCCCCACACGACCAGATGCAAGGACGACACCAAGAAATAAACGTGGCTTTAGTACTTCACTGGTACTGACGAAATCGCACCAGACTGAGCAATATATGTACAATGCCATAGCTAAGTCTAGTCCGATTTCATAGTAGACATTGTAGCCGCATAAAAAACATCCTGTTTCATGCGAATGATCAACATGCGAGCGCGACCAGACTGCTGGCTGAATCTTTTGGTATGGACATTGTGCCAATGTTCATCTCGATAATGCTGTCCACAGCACACCAATCCAACCTGCTATCGGTATCAGTGATAATCATGTCAGGTTTCCGGTTAGCGGGAGAGCCTAGCAATTTACTCACCGCCGATTCGATCCTCCATGTATGAGTTATGAGTTTTAATATTTTGATGCATTCCTCAACACTCTCATACCATAGATGTGTTGTTGAACGCTACAGAATATCGTTCAGTTTCCTGCCGATGCTGCAGATATCTGGAGCCTCGGTCCAGCCTCTTCCGAGTACAGGCCCTTTTGCAAAAATATTTGAACAGTATATCAGTGAGCTTGCTTTTGAGCCTCTTCGAATCTCGACCTCCAACTCTGGGGTGTCTTGTGATGGGGATAAGCACAGAGAAAGATGAAGACTACTTGAAACAAACCTACTCGGAGTTTATGATCATTGTCAGTTGCAATGTCAAGGATGGCGCGCAGAGCGACGCCCGCCCCGATTGCAAGAATGTTTTCCATGTTTACGATTGTCAGCTTAATTGATTTGTTCTGAATGCATACCCTGGTGATGTGGTGAACAAGCAGTTTTACTATTAGTGTAACAATGATTTCACCGTACAAAGTAGGACAAACAACTTTATCCGAACAAGCGGCCGCCGGCCGTTGGTTGGACATTACCCGGTGACTGATAGAGCAGGATGCTGGAGACAACATGTTGCTGCTGCCGCATCATTCCACTGTATCGGTGTGCCCAGTTGCAACACTTTTGTTTAATCCGAGGCCGGGACTGGACGTCGTGGTTCGGTTGAAGGGAGCGTTCCACATCAATCGTACCCCCTGCATTCTCGGATATTCAGGGGTTCAATTGTATCACTTAAGGCCTTAGGCGAGGCAACGTATAGGCTCAAACTGTTTGCAGCCGTGACTGCTCGAATACATGTTCATCTGGTCAAGGTATGATTCTTCCCGACGGTTCCCTTGGAACACAAGAACTTACTTATCGCTAGGTTAAGCAGAATGGTCGTTCAATTCCTCTAATTCTAGTGCTAGAGCCTGTGCTAGCTGCGTGGCCTCGTTTGGAATGTCAGAAGGTACGTATCTTACCGCATCACTGGGACTGGCACTCAGCTCAACGAATCCGTGAAAAGCGATATCATTTCTGTACAATCTTCTTCGAGCCTAACGCGCCAATCCCTTGCTACATTCCTATGCCGCCTGATATTTTGAAGCACCTACTTTACGGAAGTATCCAACACGTTCTCATCCCTGAGAATAACTCGAGAGTGGAACTGTGCTCGCAGCTTTTGGAAGCGTCGTGGGGGCACTGGCTATTGCCATTATTCTGGCATACATTTTCCGAGCACATCATGGGGGATGGAGGTGGGATGTCGAGGTTTGCCATCATCCGGGTGCTTCTGGTAGACTCATAACAAACCTGACGTATGTCCTTCAGAGATAAGAGGTTTGATATGGCTATACCACTCGACTTGTCCACGGTACAAGCCATGCTGGTTACGAGCCCATGCGACTCATCCTTAATAAGTTGCACGAGTGCTAGTTGAAGACGACATGTCACTGAACAAACTTCAAGACGCAATGATGACGGCTGAGTACGTGATGAAGACTTTGATTTTCCTCCTTCACCAAACCCAGGTTCACAACAACCATCTGCGGCACCGCAAACGGCGACCAGAGAGCATGGAAGGAGCAGGTTGCGGTTCTGCTTGTAGAGTAGTTTCACGAGTATCAAGTGTTGTCTCTCGCAGGAATCTCGGATGATGCATTGTGATACTTGTCAGCGTCTCGGCTGACGATATGGTGAGCAACGGTTAGCGCCTTTTTTCGTGACAATAATTTTGCAAAGCAGGACAAATGTATTGCAGTTATTAGGCAAGTATATCCGAACCACAGGAAATCCATTGCATGGGAAACGGAGGTAAGTACTGTCTGGCTGCAGTCTGTCTCTGCATCTAGGAGTTATCTTTCTCCGTGACGGCGTACATAGACGCTGTTAGTGGCTAGGTTTAGTTACGCTAGCTGCGTGGACATAGCTGATATTGACCCTGTAATACCAGTGGTACTCAGCTAAACGCTTCGAGCACCATTCATGCACAATCTGTTTCAAGTTCGAACTTAAAGCTTAAACTTGGCCTAACACACCAAGTCCGTGCCACATGCACGTTGATTCCTAGAGCTAGGATGTTGAATAACATGTGCGAATCTAGATTCTGGAGGGCTGATAGGCCGTGTCGAGTTCAATGTACAAGGATCGATCAGTCATCACAGTCAAAAGTTACAAAGATTCGAAAAAGTGGTTAACAACATATAGTCAATCGCGGATTGAAAGCAGAATAATACGAAAATGTTCTGATACAGTAAATCAGCACATGGGTTCCACCAGTCAGCTATATTTCAACGTACGAAGTTATGGTTTGTAGCAAGACATGCTCTGCAACCAAGTGCCGATGACATGTGTAAGGTCTGGCT
>KV448195.1:4142-80905 GCA_001658105.1 Rhizopogon vinicolor AM-OR11-026 | reverse complement strand
TTCTGCGTTATCAGGGATTGCATGGGTCACTGAGCTACTCAGTGGACACCCAGAGCACATCAGATGCGAGCTTGGAGTCCACAAGCATGTTTTCTATGCCCTTATCAATCTACTTCGGGATGCAGGATGCAGAAATTCGAAGCATGTACTACTAGAAGAACAACTAACAACTCGCCATATTCCTTTATGCGTCTGTCACAGGTCTCTCGATTCGCCACCTTGGTGAACGCTTTCAGCGGTCAAATGAGACAATATCGAAGTACGTACGCTGTTGCTTTCAATTGCTACCCAGAACATACTCAATATATTTTTAAGGTATTTTAAACGGATTCTTTTTGCATTCTCTTCCCCGCCAATATATACAACATATGTCCGGCTACCTGATGCAGATAGCCCTCTTCCTCCCCAAATCGTTCAAAACCGGAAGTTCTTCCCATTCTTTGCAAATGCTATCGGTGCTATTGATGGTACACACATCCCATGTCATCCTTTTCGTGAGGATCATCATGCTGCCCGGGACCGCAACGGTAACTACTCTCAAAACTGCCGAGCTGCGTGTTCCTTCAATCTATGCTTCACCCACATATTGAGCGGTTGGGATCATCAGGAAAAAGGGTCCATGCTATAATAAGGTATGGCAACCTATTTATGTCACTATATACATCAAAGCTGCTATTAGGTACGTATAAAAAGTTGCTAAGGCTATTGTAACGATTATGACAGTTATGAGAACATCATCTATTTACTAGACTAATTATTAAGTAAGAAGACATCGTTACAAAAACACGATCATCAGTCCAGAGTATCTTATCCTATGGTGTTCATCGGAAAGTGCTAAGCAACAAAATATGAGGCTTCATTTCCATCACATTGCACTACAAGTACATATAATTCAAACTACTTATGCGCAAGCTGACAGAGTTCAACATCGTCTTTTCAAGCTGGCGCAAGAATATGTCTTCTTCGACCGTTCCCAGACCATGATCGTTCTTATCACAACCGCCCAATACACGGCAATGGATGATGAGTTTCTGGGAGTTATCTTCGCTCCAAATGACAAAGAGGTCAGTCTTGAAGCTCTCGGCGATGCGACCAGCGACGTAAGGAATGGTAAGCTTGCGATCAATCATCTTGGCATGATCAAGCTCGAAACGAAGGAGCCACGACGACTGCAGATGTAACTTGAACTCAATATCCTCATCGGGAATGGTAAAGAACGACTCTATGAAGACGGCGTCCTCTTCGATGATGGGACACGCTTGGTTTCTTGCATACCGAAGAACCGAGGGTCGTTGTCGAAAACCACGAGGTCAAAGGGTTCGCCTTGACAGGTTGCCGAGGTTCAGGCCCTGTACGAGGCATGCCTGTCACTTGGGAATACATAGACCCCGCAGATAGCCTGCCAGAGCTGTGCGCGTCCGAGTAATCGTGAGATCCGCGACGCTTGTAGTGATGAAGTGAAGGCAGGGGCGAAGGAGACTGGCTCGAACCACCAATAAGTTTCTCCATCTCACTGTGGTGTCGCGCCTCCTCCGCAGCGCGTAATTCCATAATGCACTCTCTTCGCTTTCGGGCAGCGGCTCACGACGACTGTGCCCAAAAGCTTCTCTCCAAAGCGCACGAGTCGCCACCTCCAGTCATTCTTGTGTGGAAGAGGACGCAAATGCCGCTGTGTCCTTTGCACGCTGCTTACGAGCTCGGCGTCGCCAGCAGTATAAAAAGGCCACAAAGATGAAAGCACATCCAAGTGCCATGAGCAGAATCTCCCACCACTGCAATCGTTGAGTGGTCGTTGTTGTGATGGGAGTCGATAGCCCGGTGATAGAAGGAAGTGCACCTGAGCTCGTACCAGAAGAGGAGGGCGCAACTACAAGGCATACCCCAAGGCCTGGGACGACACTCGAACCGCTCGTGCAGTTGGCTGAAGTGCAAGTGCCCCCGCGCAAAAACTAACCGGAACTTGAGTACGCAAGGTAGCTGTTTCGACCAGCACCTGAACAACTGGCGCAACTGCCATAACAGGACTCGCATGTCGAGGACGTTGTGTTGAAATACTGGTTCTGGCTGCAAGTAGCAAGGCAGCGTCCACTCGTAAGGACAGGGAGCGCCTTGTTGCAACTAGTGCATTGGTTAAAAGATCCGCCTGAACCCGTTGCACAGTCCGGGTGGCAGGAGACGCAGTTCCAAGAAGAACTAAACATGTTGGAGGGACAAGAATTGAGCATTGTCCGTTCGAAGCGAGCAAGTTGTTCGCGCATGTTAAGCAGAAATTAGCGCTTTGGTACAGGATGAAGGACAAGCTGCATGAATAATCACGTTAGCCTACTCCAGTATTGAATCCAATGGAAGCCGCTCGCACCTGTGCATGTCAAATTATCCTGCGGAGAAAGAAAAATACTGGAGGGATCAACTGGCAACGCACTTTCCTTGCGACAAGACGAAATCAGGAAGACAACCAGTGCACTGAGCCTGATCGACGGTAGATGCTACATTAATAATCATGCTCGTTATTATTGGCAATCAAGTTCGAACCCTGGCAGACACCCCTGCTGCTGGTCGTCACGCATGACCCGTTGAACGAGTACGTGCCAGATCCACAGATGACACAGTTATTCGAACTTGGACCAGCACAAGTCTGGCAAAGAGGCGAACATGCTTGGCAGGAGGATCCAGCACTGTAGCTTCCGTCAGGACAAACTGTGTCACCTGACGTACTGTCTTGGTTGCACCTGAGCAGGCGTAGTTCGTCATGCCAGCGGCAGCAACCCAGAACGTTTTGTCAAAGTTCATGTCATCACCACCTTTTGAGCGGTTGGCAGTGATATACTCGATGAGTGCAGTTTCATCTCCTTCTGTCCATACACCGATCCTTTGATTCTGTCGGTTCCAAACCACCACGAGCACTTTTTCGACCGCGTGACATCCTGCAAGAGTTGCGTAGATGAATGGATTGTTGTCGAGTAACAGGCATGATGCCAGCGATTGTCCGGAATGCCCATATATATGTGTGCCACACTGTGACCTGGCAGGCCGCCTCAGAGAGAGGACTCATTTTACGTTAACAATTTCAAGCTTTTTTCAAGCCTACGCGAGCGCTCTCATTGGTGGAGAGACTCGCTCACGAACTTAACCGATGAATAGGGATCGTAAAACGATAGTTTTTCGACAGTTTCAATGTGCTGATGCCGCGGCGGCCCAGCAAGCACGGTATGATTACCAAAGCCAAATTTTTCTGTGATTCAAATTCTAACTTGCGTAAATAATGGTGCTCGAACAGGCTCTAATTAGTAATTACGTTACCTAGCTATCATGCCGTCGCAAGTGTTCGCGAGACTAGGGATGCGATGGTTTCAGAGAAACATATTTCAGTTGAGCCCATCACGCTCCATGATAGGCAGCTAAAATTATTACAAGTGAGCTCGGAGGCAATCCGGTGATAAGTAGATACAAGCCAATGTACCACAGCTCAGTACTAAACATAACCCAACATTCTATGCACGGCCTCGACGAACAAGGAACTCAAGTTGCGTCGTCATGCAGAAGGACATACTCCCGATTTGATAGCCCAAATTTGATGACTGCAACAAATTCCGTAGTAAATAACGGCGCTCATGTGGAATGAGAAGCACTCACCATCACCCGCTTTGAGTTCATAGAACCGTGATGTCGGAATTACCTCGTCGTTGACGTGCGTATTATTTGTCGACTCAAGGTCGATAATAAAGGGCCTGTATCCTCAGTTGTAAAGATGGACACAAGAGTAAACATAATACTTCGCGCACTTGTTCTTCGATTTTGATCCGCCGAACTCATCTTTCTCTGTTACCTGACGATCTAAAGGTAATTGTACATAAGACACTCAGTCGTGTGTTGGAAAAAAGATTACTACTTACGCTGGATCACGGCATGCTGCTTTGAGCAGGAGGGGTGTTCGATGAAGATATCGGTGACAGCACGATCACGTCCTATCAGATACGCGCTTTGGCGATGTATATGGAGCAGCTCTGCAATAATTCAATACTAAGATTAAGAGAAACATATGGCACTGACCAACTTGCTCGCTTTCTTTGAACACGTACAGTCTCCAACCAAGTGTGGGCTTTCTTGCTTCCGGAGGTTCATTGTACTTTAGGATCGTGCTCGTACCGTCAGTCAACTTGACAGCATTTGTTTCTGCAGCCAGTAACCCGGAATTAGCGAAGTTGGGTTTGGCCTTGTCGACAGCGGGACGGGATTGCGATCTAGAACCAGAGCGTACGCGATCAGGGCGTTGGCTAGAAGACGGACGTTCCGGGGATGCAGAGCGACGAGACGGGACTACGTTGTCTCTGCTTCGGCGCCTACGGTGCCTGTCATAGTCACCTTGATCTTTTCTATCCCGTTCGCGACCAGAGGTTCTATTATCACGACCGCGGTCACGACGATCGTCTCTTCTATGGTAATCATCGTGTCTGGCGTGTCTATCATCGTCATCTTTATCCCTTCGCCGCCGGCCTGAATCGCGCTCATAACCGCGTTCATGGTTAGGTCTGGAGTTTCCCTTTCCTCTTCTTCCAGACCGGTCTTCTTCTTGGTTGCGGGACCCTCTCTTTGGTGAGGCGGACGTATCACGAGGCATAAGTACAACAATACAAAGTTTTGAAAACAACAGAGTAAGGTTATGGGAAGGAATTGCTGAGTCATCAAGTATTAAACATCCTGAGACATGTTTGGCACCACAACCCGCATACAACCCGCATACATATTATATATCAAACAAGACCGTTTGCAAACCCATGGATAATACTTTGGAGACAAAGACCTGTGTCTCGCCCGTATCCGCTAGCACCCCACTGACAGTAAACGCCTCCCCAACCTCCGAGTCTGCGTTGGGATACTCTTCTGTGACTGTCACGGTCTAGCTGTGTTCAACTGGTTCTGCCTTGTGTAATCCATACTGCTGAAGTCGAGATGGAATGGGTCGTAAGGTGTGCCTCCCGCGCCCTTATTTTCCTGGAACCAGAACGGAGCACTAGGCCCGGGTGTCTGCTCGAACGCGGCCGCGGAAGTCAGCGCGGATGCCATCTCCTCGGAGTATGAAACTGGGGAGGTCGCATCAGGGAACGCGTCTTGCGGCACCGATGCGGTGGATGCATGGGCAAGCTGCGTGATGTCCCCGACTGGGTCACCCGCATGAATGTCTTTCGCAAGCAGTTGGTTTCTGCGGGGAACGATTCCGCTTGTATTCTTTCCTGGCGACTCGTTTAGACGCTCTCTGGATGTATCGTTCACTGGACGGATCTCGTCTTGCTCACCCCCGATACCGAGAAAGGCATGAAGGAAGGGGAAGAGAGCACATAGGAACATGAACATGACGACTTGGTCCCATTTGCGTTTCGGTAAGTTCTCGAGACCTATGATCAGGAGCCAACGGAGGGCATTGTGAAGGCTATAGCGACGTCTCGAGGAATGATACTGGGATCTATATCTGCGTTGTTTTTGCAAGCGTGACATTTTGAGACGCAGGTCGTGAGCGTCACGGCAGGCGTATGTGGAACGTTCAGTAGCATAGCGTCAACGGATTGTTACAGGTGCTTATTCAGAATTCCAATAGCTAGTATTCCGCCGAAGTAAGCGAATACTAACCATGCAAGTGGTGACCATTGACCTTTGGTGCGTGCATGTGCAGTGAGGTACGGTGTGGAGAAGTATAACATGTAGGGATCGTGCGCAGTGTTTGCGATCTTTTTAGTCCATGCGACTGTGCAACGTACAGTGCAAACGAATTCGTGCAAAGAGATACAGCCCTTAGAAATATTGCAGTTACTTGCAATTGATGGTGACGTAGAGCCAGCACTCAGGAAGTTAACACAGTTGTATCCGTCACATTAAAACCCTTCGAAAAACTTCAACATATATGATATTAAAAGTATTCCGTGTCTACACTTTTCATCTTGCACTTCTGCTCATCATTGCGTGGTACCATACTGAACAACTAAACTCTTTGTAGGGCTAGGGTTCAATGGGATTTCCTCGCCTGTCGCGAGATCGATGACCACGGTATCCAGTTCCTCGTCATCGAAGATCATATCCTCACTCGCCCAGCGCAAGAGGGCAGCCTCACCAACGCGAAAGCGACTTGGTTTTCGATATGATCTGACCAGTTTCTGCCATCGGATGTAGAAAAGTGTCACTGCTATCATCAGTAGAGAACTTGCGTACATTGTTCAGCTGCATGAACAGTCACTAGCAGCGACACTCACCTAGTCATAAATAGTATAGTTGTAAGTGGCCAAGGATTGCGGTCTGTTGCTGGAACCAGCTCCCGTTCGCCCTCTTCTTCGTCAACGGGATCTCCATCATCTGGATTCCCATCATCACCTTCGTCTGCACGACTCGCGTCCTCATCTATGAGGCGATCTTTCTGTTTATTTTTGTTTTCCTTCGTCGTGCTGACGTTTCTCTCTCCGCTTTCGAGATTTATATTCTTGTCGACGGCTTTATCCCTTTTCCACTCGGCTTTGCCCTTAAGTAGCACATCATCTTTTTGTAGAAGTTGATCCGAAGCTATTATCTTCAAGGGCCCCGTAGGATCCTGACCGCATGCACCAAGTAACTGCCGCGTCAAGCGGTGAGCGCACCCATTATTAACATGCACGGAATCGAGTTCCTGCTAAGTAGGTTTCGCATAATGTCAACAACAGACACTCAAGACACTCACATCCGTAGGTGTTTCAGGCAGGAATACCAAGTTTATCACAGTACCTCTGACGCTGACTGAGAATTGATGTTCAGGAAAGTGAACGCTGGAAGAAGCAGCTGGCATACAGCCCGTTAACCGTGCCTATGATGCTCACTTTGTAATCTACTCACAAGGCTGAGTGTTATACTTAATTGATCGCCCAGCGAATGATGTGAGATCACGGATCGGCCTTCGTCCAGTGATCGGAGTATCGGACGATAACTTCAGGCGTACAGCACTGGCTGGCGAATCCCCGTCTTCGACGGAAAATCATAATCTGCACCATGACATATTTGATGAACACAAGACTTACCAGCTCTGTAAATACCCTTCCGGTGGGAAGGGCATTAGTAATGCACATCAACGCAAAGTCTGATCATAAGCAACTCGAAACTCACTGAATGCTCGTCTATGTACACAGGCGAGGTCAAAGTAGCTTCATCGATGATTTCCGATAAACTGTGCACAAGTGTGCATAGGTCATGATGAATCTGATTCAAATCGATGTCGCATGTCGCGGGAAGCGACTCAACGAGCGGCAGATCGGAGCGTTGTACTAGTACAGCCGGAGCCGCCGAAACCCATTGCGCAAGAGCGAGCGATATCAGGGACCCGTGAATGCGAGGGATCATGGTGGAATCTCAAACTGTCTTACCTTCCCAAGTGCCTCGGCACCGCTGCATCTTATGTGTGGTGTAAGAATATTAATAGCTCCCATGGAGCGCGTCCGACGGAGGCAGTACGTTGATCCTTGGACTATCACATATATGTACGTTCTCCAAACCGAGCTCGAAGGTGGATACGCAAGTCTACCACTTCTAGTTTTGTGGGCAGAACTGGCAAGGCAGGATTATTAGAAAGATAAGTAGCTTGCCAACAAAACTCAGTTGGCTGAATTTGGCGATCCCAAAGTGGGCCGCAAAACATTTTAGTCTCTCCGACTCTCTCGTACGCGTAGGCACCTGGCAGACCAACTTGAAATAGATTCGAAGGATGACAGTCGTAGACTCGTGACCCGTCTAGACAGCCCTTCCTTCTTCAAGTTTATCGTGTCTTTATCATGGCAAAACATCGACCACGTTTCGTCACGCAGAACTCAGATGGCAACAAGGAAATTTTATCGTCAATCACGAGAGGAATCTGATATGCAGTCGAGGCATAATAAAGAAGCGTTCTAACCTCCATCCCTGCCGCCCTTATATACCGCAGTCGATCGACTCGAGCTTGAGATAAAAAACTTAGCATCATACTGGCATACACATTTTGTTGTCTATAACTTAATCACTGGCGTTTAGCTTGTATAATACATGACCTGCAAAATATTCAAGTGATCCAAGATATATTTCTCTCAGCGACGTTAGACACACTTGCGACTGTGCATTGAGCATCTGTGGCATCATTGACATCTACACAAAATTTTCAAACTCACCTGGGCATGCGACGGCATTTCCAGGAGAGGTTATGTAAACTTCTTCCATGGATATGCGAGAAGCACATGAAGTGGCCGGTGACGATCGGAACGATGTCCTTCTCATTGTTGGAAATCCGGGATATTAAGTGAATCACCATATGGACATTGTGGGGAAGGGACATCGAGCTTATCAGATAATTGGACATAGTGGTCATGCCGAATTTCCAACGCGGGGTGTACCATATGTCACGGATAAAAATCCCGCATGTGTACAACTACCGGGTGTGGACGAACCTTTGATATCGATGCAAGATGCAAGGTTCAATGTCGTGAACGCACGATCGGGTTCCGCCAGAGCGCCTCCCAGGGAGTGTCCTACCTGTCCTCTGGAATGGCAAATTCACCAACCTCACGAAGTGCTGGCGACATTGTCAGTGCTGACCAGCTTGAGATTGTCGGCGTTATGATATTGAAAGATCAGACATTTCACTTCATGCTTGCAGTCAATACGCGCGCGTTGGCGAACCTCGACGCCGCTATCAGCAAAGGCGTAGGGGTTTGGTTCCTTCAGTGAGGCCAGACATGCCTAGCGCTTTTGAAGTTTTGTGCTGCAAAGAATGTATGTCCTGAACTTGGACTGCGGCCTTAGTGTTTACGCTGCCATGGCATTGGGGTAGACACGGAGTGTGAGTTCGTGCCATGCAGCACACGAAAATGTTCCCAGTGGCGGCCATAACAGACCGTATAGTAAGCAAAGGAAAGCGGGCGCGGTTAACTTTTGAGCTCGGTTAATATGATTACATAAGCGGTCGTTTACCGCTCGAGATAGACGGGGCGGCTGTTACTCCGAAGGACGTTGCTTCAAGTCTCGACAGCACCCGTACATTCATTAATGTTCTTTTGTATCAATGACCTCACTAACTTCAAATTTACAGGTCTCCCCTCCTTTTAATTCTTTTACTTTGGTTTCTGATCGTGCTGGACGAACCTCCGAGCCGATCTGACAAGAATCTCATGCTCAGCGCCATTCCCACCCAAAACACACATCAACAGGTGCAGGTTCTTCCCCTTTGAATCCCCCCATCTTTCTTCCTCACCCCCATCATCCTGCAGAGCTGTTTGCTCCTCCTTGCGAGTGTCCCCCAGTGAGCAATGTATCACACCCAGCAGACCACTTCCAACACCCGGAATACACTGCAATCCGATGCCAATTCCCATTCACAGCCATATCAGTCCAAGGATGCCTTGTTAAACCCCGAGTCACTTCCCCCAATCACCAGCATGTCTCTTCCCGGTCTTCCCCCTTCCAGACATTCACCAGATTCTAGAGCTGCTATGAACGCAAACATTGCCTCTTCTTCCTCAGCATCACATTCATACTCCTACCCATCTGAGTTAGATTATTCCACCCGTTCTCAGTATGGAACAAATTCTGGGATGCTGCAGCTTAACTATGTTACCCGAGATAACCGGCTACCGTCTCAGTCGGACCCTTATTACCACTCTAATATGCCATTACGCCCTCCAATGGTAGCGGAAGGCTTTGTCTCTCAGCTAGACTCCACCTTGATGCTTGACCCTCACGGTCCATCAAACCCGGAATCTCGATCATCCCGGTCGCCCGAGCAGCCAGACGATGAAGATGATACCGCCGAATCTCATAGAGCTCGCCGTGAAAAGCCGCGGATCGAGCTCGCCCCAGACCAGCCACTCACCACACAGGGTAAGCCCCGTGCTCGAGTTTACGTCGCTTGTGTACAATGGTAGGTCCATTTTATCAAAACCGACCGAGTTGACGGCTGACCTATTAATGCAGTCGGACGCGCAAAATACGTTGTGATGGGGCCAAACCCCAATGTCACAATTGCAGTCGTCGTTCCAAGAACGGAGATGACTGTACATACGACGCTGTGCCAAAACGCCGGGGTCCTGATAAGACACCCGGTGCCCGACAGCGAATGGCTCGAGAGGCTCGTGCTGGAAGCGAGGGCGGCGTTGTTGCAGCTCGTCGGCGGCGGAGAAACAGGAACGAGGTGTCGGATAACACCCACTCGGATCAAACGGCTAATACCGACCTAGGAAGCGACCAACCCCAAGCCAATTCCGTTATCTCCTTTTCAAACATTCCTCCACCAGTAATTGACCCGCAGCTAACTGGCATGTCTCTTTTTCCGACGGAGGCTTCAGTAGGGTCTAACTCGTTTCAGCACCTGCCCCTGAATATCCCCACTGATGCACTCGCATTGGTCGCTCCTTCAGATAATGAGGCTCTATTCCGTATGACGAGCACTCAGGTACCAACTTAATTACTTGTTGGACGAAGCCTGCTCATGTTACTTGTGAATCAAGGACACAAACGATATTTTCGGGTTTTCAACTGAGTTGGATTTGCACTCGTTTGAGTCCGCTAACCGCGGCCCATCTCGGTCATTCATCACTTCAATGGACAATGAAACCAGCGAGACTTCAGAGGAATCATTAATTATCGCACCCGAGCCATCTCTTGATTTTACCCGTAAAACTTGGTGGGATTCACTTCTTGCCATGTATACTTCCTCTTCATCATACCTTCCTTCCATTACTCTGGCGCAGCGCCAGCATGCTATGAATTTAGTAACCGCAGATATTCGATTCTTACTCCGCGGCTCTAATTATTGGTTTTCTTTTATTAATGTCCCTCAATTTCTTGGGAGGTACCATGATCCTATAAGGAGGGAGCGGATGCAACCTGCGTTGCTTCCAGCTGCTCTCGCTATTGCTACATTATTTCAAAGTTCAGAAGCGGGCTATGGGAAGGAAGGGAGAGACAGAGCTGTCAGGTTACGTGATGTCGCTCAGGGTCATCTTGAGGCAAGCCTTAATGCTCGTTGGATAGATGATTCACTCGCACAAGCTGCCTGGGTCAGTCCACCGCATCTGAAGTATCGCATATATGCTCATTGTTCTTGATCACCTCTCAGCTTCTAGCATTTTTCGAGATCTGTCCTCACCCTCAGTACACCAGGGAGCGGTCTTCATCGGCGATACTCATGCTTGACATGATCATACGCTGCCTGTCACTGACATTTATTGATCTTGAAAATCCACATTCTGCCAAGTTCTCGCGTCGGTCTGTGCCTACGATTGCACCCCATACATGGAACACTCCTCTGCAGGTACTATACTCAGGCGACCACCTACTCTCCACCTCCGATGACTCTCAGCCACGATATCCTTTACAAGGGTGCTCCTGCTCTTCTATGACTCTTGGAGCGCGCTGGTCAGGTGCCTATGAGTACACGCCACTTTGGGTGAGCGCCCCTGGATGGGACGACAGCTGGACAGAAGCTGAAGTTCGCAAAGAGTTATGCCGCCGATTATGCTGGAGCGCGCTCAGCTTAGTCTCCGGTCATACATCTTATATTACTGCCACGAAGCGTAGTCCCGCAGAACTTTTCCTCATAGAACCTGCGAATGTGAGTCTCGGCGATCTGTGTTCATCAGATACTCACGTTTTGCGTAGTATGCGCTTCTCTTTCCTGGGGAGGCATTAGGAATGTCGACCATGACATCCGATTATTCAGGCAAAGACACCATTTGGGCATTGATATATCGAACGATGCTTCTCTGGCATAGTTGCCTGCAAATTAGGCACGATCCAGGCGCCAACGAGGCAGAAATGGCTCGTTTTGGAGTGAACGCCTGGCTGGAAGCGGACACGTTGGAGAAAGCACTGGATGCGCATACCTGCGGCTTGGAGAGGACGTTCTTGTTTCAAGGTCGGGAGTATCTATTCAAGTAAGCTGGAACTCACAGGCTTTGGTTTATGTAATGACTGGTTGTTGCAGTGTTCGCATGACAGTATCTCATGAATTCCGAAGGTTTATACCTTTTGCTACTGCGTGAGTCTTCACGTACGATTGGGTATTGTCTTTGGTAATTGATTTATACAGCAATGCCAACGGTCTCTTCAACCGGAACAAAGCCGAAGAATGGCGTAAGTCGCTTTCGTTCAACTTGGTATTCCTTGACTGAAAATTGCGAATAAGTAACCCACCAAGCTAGTGTTGCTCGGCGCGCGGTGCTTGGATTGGGGGCGGTGACTGGCAATGCTACTCACTCCCTTATGCACAGACCATTTTTCATCTTCTGGTTTATGAGTCAGATCAGCAGGTAAGCATGTTATTCGCCCCTGCGAATGGCTTATAAACGGGTATCTTGTTGTAGGGCACTGACTCTGTGGGATTGCGACAATTCGCTGACCCTTGCTCTTGATGTTTGCATGGCATTCTTCAAACCTATAGATTACTTGAACGCCCTCTGGCCATGCGAAGGTATGATTTGAGTTGCGAAGTTTATTTTTTTCTCACTGGCTCTCCCCCAGAGCTACGACGCAGGGCCGTTAAGCTTCGCGAACAGGTTTCGCATGCATGCAAGAGTGCAGGACGCCCATCTCCCTCGCCCCCTCCTGGCGAGTTCGGCGTGGTACAATACTAACTATAAATCCCATTTCTATCCTGGATATACATTTTCTTCAGTCTTAGCACTGCCTAAGTCAGTCACTCGCTTGTACTAGAACTAATTATCGTCTCTATGTATCGATATTTCTACTTACTTGCTCCTGAGCGCTTGTTTTTGTACTTTATGAGTTCCCAAAATGGAAATTGGACAGTGACCGTCACTTCAGTCATAACAATACTTAAGAAGACCTTGAACCTCTTCACAACATTCACATCTTTTCTTTCCAAACTCTCAACGACGATGGAGGCATCGCAACCCTCGCTCTCGAATACATCTGACCCCATGATGATGTTGTCGTTATCTCGCGATGGAGTCGCCTCTGGCTCAGCCCTGAAACGCGCGGCTCCTTCGTCATTCGATAATCCTGAAGGCGAGACGAGCAAGAAGCGATTCAAGGAGGACTTGGGGAATGAGCCAGATAACGAGAAACCTATCGCTAAACTGAACTACGAGGCCCTCGCAGACGATCTCATTCAAGAACTTCATTGCGGTTGCTGCGCCGAACTGGTGTACCGGCCGGTAGTCGTGTCCCCTTGCCAGCACTTCTTCTGCGGCAGGTATGATTCTTTCAGAATATTGTCGTATGCCAATGCTGACCTCTGTCCAGCTGTTGCGTCTTGTGGATTCGTGTGAGTTTCGTGGTCTTCCATTCTTCCTGGCACGCTATGCACTGTATTCCCGACCTACTCGGTTATTCAGGCAGGCGTGCCTACATGCTTCCATTTTTCTTCTTCGTTGGAATCGCATCCAAGGAGCTATTGATCTGACGAGCACTGATCTCCAGAATGGCGGTACGAATTGTCCTGCTTGCCGAGGGATATCTACTATTGTTACACCATCACGCCCGCTACAATCGATCGTCGATATTATATTGCGCGCGGATCCATCACGAGTACGCGCGGAACGAGAACGCATTCAGGCTGATGAGATATACAAGCCCGGGTGTTCTATGAGGGTACGTGGTCCAGAAATCAGACTATCGCCAATGCGGTTCTGAAGTCATGCGTCTCCTAGATCCCCACGCCACGAGAAGCGTCACCGGAACCCAACCTCAATCAAAATGCGGATTATGTTCGCCCCTGCCCTCATTGTGCGCGTGATAATGCATTCGGTTGGACGTGCCCTCAGTCCGTCATTGATTTTGGTGTCGATCCCGAGCGTGCGTGGCACTTGGATGATGGTAGATCACTCAATTGCTTTCGTCAATGACGTTATCTCATAACCTTCATTACTTCTAATCTAGGTAATCCTCCTGGTCATGCGTTTTGTGGAAACTGGTACGTGCATATTACTACCCCTTTGACTGTTTCTTACCCAAGTCCCTAGCGAAAATCTTCTCGCCTTGCGCGCACCTTCTACAACGAAATGTGATTTCTGTCAGGTCTCATTTTGCGGCATTGGTGTAGCAGGGCGCTGCCTGGCAGCTCCTCTACTGTCTCAGCACCCTCACAATATGTCCGATGTCGGTGACCTCATCCAATCATCCGAAGTTTATGGGTGCTTCGACAACAATACCGTCGAGGTTGACATTATGCTTGATTACCTGACTGCTCAAGAACTCACGCCTCGGCATATCTATCGCGAGGTCGGTTATATGCTCTTTCGATTACGACTTACACATACTGATGCGATGTAGGTTGCATCACACATTCAGTCTCAGCCCAGTGGTTTCAGACCCCTGATAGAGCTCGACTTGTTTGTGGACATCCATAGTGTGACTGCTGGGATTGATGAGAATCCGAATGCACCGAGGAACAGAATATGCAGACACTGTGCTACGGAAGTCATGCTCTGGGGTATTAAGGAGTGGTGGATACGGGAAAGGCAGAAAGGTTTTCTTGAGGAAACTGTGACTTGCCGACCCGACTGTAAGGAAGGCAGCTCCTGCAGCCGCCAGAAAGACCTCGGTAAGGAGCCTGCTGTTTGGAGAAAAATGACATGCTAAGTTCACCTATTACATACTGCAGTGCACGCAAGGGAATGCAAGTCCCACATTGTCCCCTGTTCTCTTTGCGAGTACTGATATTTTTTGACTCTCAGATAATCATATCATCGGTCCGCGTTTGCCCGGAAACTCGGTCCTTTCCAATGGTGCATCAATCGTTGGCGTTCAGGGGGGCCTACCTCTAGGTGCTGGCATAAGCGGCAATGGCGATATCGGTCCCACCAGGCAACCAGACCTAGATATGGCGGAAATTGAGGGCAATGCAGCAGGGACATATTCTCCGATAAACTCCCCTCTGACTGACGGTCCTTGAAGGCTGCCCCTTTCCCCTTCATCTTGGCGATTACAACGAGCTTATTGCTGTGATGACGGAACTCAGATTGCATGTGAAAACCTTCGCCGTGGTTGCGACCACATAGCTCAGATGTCATTGGTTTCATTTCTCCCGTTCTCCATTCCGATAGACATTTTATCGTTATCTTCACCTCATAGCCAACAGGTCTGAGACTAATCCGGTACAACGTGTTCTACATTAATGACACATAGGACGACACTGTAAATGTATACGAATGGGCATGATATACTTATGTACTATGAAATCTACGACGGAAGGACAGTGTATTGCAAGCAAATGAAAACGAGAAAGCACAACAATAATGTTAATTCACAGGGCGGCCAAACCATCGTACATCGATCTATCTTCATCCCAATGCCGTCGAGAGCGGCCAAATGACCGGTGAGAGTGCACCGACTGCCGGTCAAACGTAGCAGCGTGACGTCGTTGGCGCTCCTTCAACTCCTCCGCCAATCGCTCCACTCTGGCCTTTGCCTCAGCTTTAGCCTCTGCCTTATTCCGCTTCTTCTCCGCCGCTTTCCGCGTCTTCTCTTCTTTGCTCTCTTTTTCTTCCCTGCGCGCTGTTCGTGATGTCACCACGCTCGCAGTCGGAGACGTCGACCACGCGTTTTCCAGCGAACTCGTCGTATTGGTATTGCCGCTTCTCATCCCCCCAGGGAGGAAACGGCTCAGAGAGGATTTTGCGGTGGAGGCGTAGGGACTTGACGGTGGGGAAAAGGTAGCGCTCGAGGGCGGGCTGGGATCAAAGGTCGACGAAGTGGCTAGGGATGGGAAATGCAGGGCTGGGGGTGGAACGTTGAGGCGCAGGTGGTCCACATTGAACACGCGACCTTTTGGACGCGGGTCCGGAGATCGCGCGATAAACGGCTTCCGTAGCGACGCTCTATATTCAGTAGACGCGAAGGAGTTGCTGCCCGAGCTCTGTGAAAGGCGTCGACCGCCCATTTCCTGGTCTTCTGCAGCTCGCTCCTCGATGATAGTAAGATAGTGGTTAGCAATAAGGTGATCAATGGGAGTTTTGAGCGTGTCAGGGCTGATGGGAGGAGATGTTGAGTATGATTGTGAGCTGAAAGACGTCGTTGAAGACGATAATGAGGGTGTGTCGCTGTCGCTGGCACTTATGTGCCCGTTGCTCGCATGTGAATGTGTCCTCGAGCGTCGAGGAAGGTGGAAAACAGGGTAGGAGGAGGTAGACGGTGCGTACGGGCTATAATGATCATCTGATGAGATATCATATTCTGATTCTGAGGGAGGGCATGAGTTGGCGGGGAAATCCGTTCTGAAGGAAGGGGAGAGTGGTTCTTCGTGCTCTAGAAGAAGGTATGGGGTTACAAGAGACTTTCCCGCAACAGGAATAATGTTGCTGGGATCGAGGACGTCGTCGGAGTCATCCACCGCGACTCCAATGCGCTCTTGTTCCTCGGCGTAACTCCTCGCATGTGATAGCGAATGCGACAGAAGGTCGGCTACAGCGCAGATCTCGAAGTCGGTTTGCGCCGAAATGATGCTGAATGACTTCGTGTGGTGCAGCATGGATCGTCTTCGTCGCGGTGTTAACGTGCATTCAGAAAGGGTGTTCTTATGCAAATGATGTTTTATTTGAGAAATTGTCGTAGTTGCGGTTGCAGCCGAAGTCTGACATCCGCCATCACGAGTGGGAACAGCTACATGGTACACAAATGACAAGATTAGAATACATCAATTTTACTCACGGTCTCGCTTGCGAGTAGCGTCCTACTTACTGGAATCAGCCATATGGCCTCTTGTCGTCGACCCTATACTGCTCTGATGCTCAAGAGAGCTGGGGAATGTTGTGTCTGAAACACCACTATTATGGTTACGGCCCGATGTTGCGAAAGTGTCATCGAAACCCAGACCAGGGTTATCGCTGTCACCGGGGTGACCCCCTTCCCCTCCATTCCTGCTGTCAGCGCGGGAACGACCCGTCCTCTTCTGGCTATAGGACTGGGAAGTTCAGAACCATGTCAGCTCTAAAGGAGAAGCGCTATCGTGTTGAAATATTCACCATAACTGTCTTAAGAGCCCTGGTTGGAACAAAAGTCTCAACACATGTCATCAAGATATGCTGGAAAGAACAAACCTAATTTGAAGACTTCGACAGCTACAAAGTGTGGCCACTTCGTACACACCGACGGAAGTTGAATTCGAGAGAGCCCGATGCATCGCATGTTTTACAAGAGATTCGAGGTGGTGAATTTGATATGTACTCGAGAGGATCAGAAACTGGCTTAATACAGCCGGTGCATGTTGAAGGGGAGTGATGAGCGCCAAGGAGTAAAAATATTGCAACAGCGCAAGTGTGATGGGATATGGTTCGGATAGATTGAAAGCTCGTGGCGTGAGACGTGGATCTGGTCGCGGTTCCGAAGAACCTGGTGCGCCTGGGAGATCAGGAAGCCCGACGTCCATCGAAGATGAGGGCATGATCTCAATTGCCTGCTGCGCTCGCGCCAGGAATATCTTTCTCTGTTCTTTGAACCAAGGCCAACGCTCTTCCAGAATCTTTCTTGAACATTTGATCTTGCGCCCGTCGTCACAAATGATTTCAAAATCAGTGAGGGCACCCTCCTCTAGGGCGGATAAACCAAACACTTGCATGGGGATATCAAGCTGTAGTGGTGGAGGTTGATAGATTCCAAATGACTCCAGATCTATCACAGCAACGTGATCCCAACTAAGAAGCCGGCGATTGTAGTCTTCGATGAGGTTGCCTTTACGGTTTCCAAAGATCATGAATTTATTCGCCTCGGCCCACAAACAGGAGCGAAACCAAGACCCAGTGGCCACGGCACTGCCTGGGTCAATACGAGACCAGGTCATGGTCAACATATCTAAGGCCCAGATAGAATAAGATTGGTACGTATGCGCCAGGTACGTGCCAGCGATGATGAAGTGTGTGCCTAGGACTGCACCTGAAGGAAAACGGAGGCCTGGAGGAAATGAAGTGCCTATCATATCTGTGGAACGATCCGTGATCGTGAAATCCGTGTCGGGTAGCGGGGAGAACACTTCAAATTCGCGCTTGACGTCTGTGAACTTGTGACATGTCATCAGGCCCTCAGTGAACAAACATGCCATAACACGTGATGGCTTACGTTATAGTTGCTGTACAAGTAAATGTCATTAGGATAATCGTCCGTTGGCGGTGCTGAATACGGCATGTGGACGAACGAATCAGGTGAGGTGAAGCTCTGGGCTGGAGGAAGGGATTGGTCAGGACGAAATCGTGCACCAGGGGGACCCAAGATAGTGTTCGTATCGTCGGTGTGGACTTCCTCCTGTGGTAATCGAACACGTAGGTTTGAGGAGACGGCTACGCTACGATAGGTACCACAATGGTGGGGAAAGCTTCGACGCTGTAACCACGCTTTTCCCAGTAGATCGTACACGTAAACGTCATCCAACCAAACATTTGATAGGTCTTGACCTCCGATAATGAAAAGGCGATCAGCGGTAACTGATGATAAATGGGCATATCGAGGCTTCGGGACCAACATCTCTGCGTTAGAATCCAGGGAGGCACCATTAGTAGTAGATGTGGGAAGCCAGCGCCTTGTTGATAGGTCATAGAAACGGACGTCATTGAGTACAGAAAGGTCTTCTGGATTATTGGAATTGCGGGCGCGGCCCATACCGCCGAAAACAATGAGCTGATTGTTCCCTTAGAGTGAGTGGTATTTGGATGAGAGCAAGATAATAACTAGCGAACGGGAAAGCTCACAAGCCTCTGTGGAGTGAAAATATCTTGCTTCAGGGATAGGATCCTCAGGAGATGGTATGACCTTTTCCCAGACGAAAGTCTCCATGTCGAACACAAACAGATCCGAGATCATGCGGCGCTCTGTGACAAGGCGCCCACCCTATGATATGTTGGAAGGGGTTGAGTTCGAGTGAGGTAGAGATAACAGGTGACGCACGAAGAGATACATCTTGTCGGCGACAACTGTGGTAGACGCGCCCTACAATAACTGAATAACTGAAACGACAGAGAGGAGAGCAAGCTTACGACAAGCTTCGGAGGGATATCACCGGTGGTCTTGCGACAAAATGTCGTCAAGTCGGATATTGAATGCATTGCGAATGGACTCGCTGGACAACGAGGCGACTGGTTGGTAGAGAGGGGAGGAAAAGAAGAAGAACTAAAAGGCTGGAGATGAAGAATTGACTGGAGATGAAGGCTTTCCAAGGAATCATTTCAACTTGTAATCACTCCATCTGCCGGCACTGCAGGCACGTGGCCAAGCAACAACGAACTTGACTATCTATTTTTGACTGATTCAATAGAAAATCTTTAAGCTCGAAGCTTCAAGGAACCCAGGTCTGATTGGTGGAATCTAGAAAACGGTATCGTTTCTTGTGCTATTCCAAAAAGGTCAGAGTCTCCGTCGTTTGAAACTTGGAAAGTTTGCAGTCCGCAGTTCAACAATACCTATCATTCACGGGATGGCCAAATTCATATGATTCCTGAGACCGTTCAATGAGCGAATTGACAGCTCTCCACCTGGTACTCCTGAGTCCTCACTGATAAGTTGTAGTAGCACACGTTATCTCTTATCCCGAGGACAATAACATTGGGGGTCCTAGTACCTCTTTAGTGAATCCACTGCTCGCTCAAGGACTTCGAATCAACGTCAGGCCCGGTCGGGGTAAGCGACAGACTATCGAAATCCTATCTTGCGCATGTTGAGAGGATTAAGTTAGCGTCACATCTCCGCTTTCGCGGGCCGACAGCTCGTGAATTGAATTCGCAAGTGCTAGGCGCCCATAAAGAATGACAGATCGCAACTAAAGAGTTGGTAAGTGGCGCTTGTTGACACGGGTTGAGAGCTTGAATGAAACCTGTTTCGCAACATTCCTATAGCGCCCACTTTTCAGTAGTTGGCATAAATAGGTCACGCGAGTCTATCGCCCGCCCTTGTTGCTGTGCCCGAGGTGCATCTACGTTCTCGTCATTAATATAGAGACTAGACAAAAGGCTTAGCGAAAGGAAATCCACTAGCCAAGCGCGTCAGATACCTATGCCAAATAGAGAATTGTAGACAGGTTTGCACCAAAGCAAATGGAGATTGGCTCGCTCAGGTACATGACGTATGCCATGTGCCATATGGTACCAAGGTCTGCAAGTTGAAAAGTAGTAATCTGATGAAAAGGTAGGTGATCATTCTGAGAACCTATTGCGCCCACTTCGGTGAAAGTTGTGAACCGGTCTTCTAAGAAGGAATCCTTGTGAGAATGGATGTGGTCGCAAGGAAGTAACCATCGATAAGATCGATGTCGTAACATGATTGGTCCAAGTACAGTTCTGGGGGTTTGTTTTTAAGTTTGTTTTACTACCGTGCTTCTCGTCGGGTAGTCGTCAGAGGAAGCTTCCATCAAACATGGCATGATCTTTGGCTCGCCGCGGACCGCATGGGACAAACTATACATGAAACAGACAAACAGAGGTTGACAAGAACTGTCCGTGGAATATCGCCGACCGTCACACTCCGACGGTCAGAAAATGAGTCCTCTTGAGTCTTGAGCAGTATTGTATGGTCCAATCTTCAAGTGATTTCAATCCCCGCGGAAGAGATCCATAAGGCAATTTCGAGCATGCTCTTAGTAGGCTTAAGCTTGACCCGTACCATCACCTTCGTAACGCCCCACAGATTCGCCCCGGCAGCATCATCGTCTTCTCTTCGCGTCGCTTCATTCCCTTCAATCGACATTTGCGTCTCTCGATCATCCATGTCCTCTCTCTCCGTCTCAGAATCAGTAGATCGGCTTCAGGTCCAAGGACATCTCCAATATGATACCCCAGATCATATCACCCCATCAAATCTTCACCCTTCACCCTTAGAGCAATTTCATATCTGGTTCAACGATGCCCGCAATGCCAACGTGCGCGAACCAGATGCCATGTCTCTATCCACAGCGACAGCTTCTGGTATACCTTCTTCGCGCATGGTGCTTTTCAAGCAACTAGACAAGCGGGGCTTTGTTTTCTACACTAATTATACATCTCGCAAGTCTCGGGAACTGGAGGAGAACCCTCAGGCTGCCCTGCTATTCTTCTGGCGTGAGATGTCCAGGCAGGTGAGGGTCCTTGGTACCGTCGAGAAACTGTCAAAAGAGGAGAATGAGGAGTACTTCAAAAGTCGTCCCGTTGGCACCCAGTTGGGTGCATGGGCCAGCAAGCAGAGCAGCGTGGTTGGGGAAGATGTCCTGGCCAGCCGTTTGGCCAAGTTTGTAGAGCAGTTTGGAGTACAGACATCCGACAAAGACGGTGACGTCCCATTGCCTGACTTCTGGGGTGGATGGAGAGTAATCCCCAGGTGAGATTTCGTCTTATTGGGTGCGGATCAATGCTGAGTGTTGAAATGTTACAGGGAAGTCGAGTTTTGGCTTGGAAAGCCATCACGACTTCATGACCGTGTCCGCTATCTTCGCGTAGCAGGTTCGCCCGAGGACCAACCACGGTGGATCGTAGATAGATTGTCCCCTTAATTCAAAGCACAAATCAATGGGACTATTCTTATCTCATATCCGATACCACACACATAGGAAGCAAACATGAAATCATTGCGGCGAGCTGCGCATTCTTGAAATTTGATTAGACGCGCATATTAAGTATCGTGCAAGTGCGTGTGCGTGTCCACTCTGAGTACATCAACCGGCATCTGTTGGGACTGGTGGCTCACAAAGCAATTAAAGCACAGCGTCTTCAACTGCGGAATGACCTTTATTCAAAATTAATGTTATGGTACTTAATTTCTCCCGAGGACACAAATTATTCTGCTTCTTCTCATAATCCTTCGTCGACCACGAGGCTGCGCGCGGAAGGAACGGTGATTAGATGGGATTCTAAAGCTTACTTCGTGATATCTGCCAGGTTGGTAACTTCGGACGGTGTCAGCTGACCTGCTGGCTATGAGCGTATACTAATCAGTGGACGGCGAGACTAATCCGGTGACGCTGTGGACGACGCTCACTTAGAAGCTTACATCCATCCACGCTGGCAGTATTAATTTGTGATGGGACTCATGAACTCGTGAAAAGATTTGTATGCAATATCCAGTGAGTGCTACTATTTGTGCTCTTCCACCACGTTCATTCGGTCGGGTTCTTCCCTCCAACCTATCAGATCTGGATCTCGACGCTTCAAAGCGTCAACCCGAACACCCCATTGGACAATCTTTGCTAAATCATAGCTCGTAACTCACCCGGGACGTGTTCTATTACCACGTATCTGTTCAAACGACCGTCGACACCAGTCAAAGCCTTTCCATTGATCTCGCAACAGCTCCTCGCCCACGGGAGAATTCAGATCGAATAACTTCTCCCATCAGGCATAATAACCCTATAAGTATATCAGGTCCGCAAAACAGCTTGCTCGCGCAGTTGCTGACCTGCACTGCACGTCGACCTTGGCCACACGGCTTTCGCATATGACTTTCTAACCTTTGAGCTGTACTTTCAAAATACCCAATCGCCTATGTCGTCTCCACGATGTCCTGTACATAATACAAGACGCTCACTATGCATGGTCAATCGTAGCGTCCTCATAAGTCTCAAAATCACCCGAGTCATTGTACCGTGTCGCGCCTCAAATGCATCACCTTCCATGGTTCGCTTGCGCAGCCATCCCGGACCATTGATGCACCACGTTCATCAGTCGCATTTTATGATACATGTTATAAATACATATAAGTAAGCCACAATTGTCATCCAACCCCAGAATTTCACTGAAATGCAATAATAAATATCGATACAGACTTACAACCTGGCAGCCGCTTTTGCTTAGGGACAATATGCTTAGTTTTTCGATGGCCTGATCGCCTTGACACGCGGGACCTTCTGGAAATGAGCAGTATTTGCAAGAAGCATATTGGGAGATGTCCCATCGCCCTGTGAGACGAGCGTTAGTTTGACGTATATGACTGAAATTAGAGCTGCCCACGATCATCGTGGTCGGGAAACCAGGATCAAACGGGATGATGCTTTCCAAATACTCGATTTGCTTGTCGGTCAAGGATATGTCGAGCGCCTGCAGGTTGCCTTGCAGGTGCTCCACTTTGCGCCCCCCAACGATGGGAAAAACGTACGGCGTCTTCTGCATAACGTATGCGATGGCCACTGCATCGGCTAGCATCAATATGTATACATTATGATCGCGGCGCTACCAAACATACCAGCAGTGATGTTACTAGCGCCAACTTCCCTGGCTACCTGCTCTAGCGCCCGTGACATCTTCTTTTCGGTTTCGGTGCGCTCCCAACTACTGACCATCAGCTCCCTTCCCCTTTCTCCGGTTTCACGGCGCTTGTTCTCCTCATCGTCGGTACGGAATTTGCCGCTGGCAAGAACATTCCAGGGGGCGAGTGCCATACCTGTTGGAGAGTATAAATAACCAAGACTTTTCAACCTAGGCACTAAGTACAGCTCACCTTCAGCGCGGGCCATCGGAATGATGTCGCGCTCAAAGGAGCGCTCCATAACGTTCCATGCTCCTTGATAAATAACGAAGGGCGTTTTGCCATGGTCACGAGCGTATTGATTTGCCTTGGATACAATCCAGGCAGGCGTATCGGAAATACCCTAATAAGGCGGGCGGGCGTGAATAAAATGATGCGCATGGGCGTCAATGAAGGTTACCAGATAGAGAACCTTGCCCTGCTGAACAAGGATGTGCAATCCGTTCATGACTTCCTCGATACTGGTGTCGAAGTCCCACCAGTGAAGATACAGGATGTCGATGTAAGACGTTCTGAGTTTCTTGAGACTTGCCTCGATGCTGATACGCATCGACTTAACGTTGTTTCCGGTGTAGGACACCTTCTGTGTTTCAGGGGAGCCTCGTTTGAAATTTGTCGTGTACTGGTTTTTAAAAAAAAGGAAAAACCATCCACATTCAAAACAGATGCGCTGCGAAATGGTTCGTGAAAATAACAGACCTTCGTCGCGATGACTAGCTGGTCACGAATACCGCGCCTTTCGGCCCACTTACCGATGATCTCCTCTGACCTTTCGTCTTGGCTGCGGTAATCCATTTAGGAGAGCTTCGCATACTAGCGACGAAGAGGGCTCACTAATTATTCGCAGTATCAATGAAATTCCCGCCTGCGTTGTAAAACGCGTTTAGCAGCTCCACTGAGGACGCCTCGTCCATTGCGCCCATTCCGTACTCGTTCCATCTGTCCCCTATGGACATGGCTCCCAAAGCGAGTGGGGAAACATGAACGCCCGCGGTGGGTGCCAGCGTGCGATAGACGCCGAGCTTGTTGGGCGGATCTGGAGCAGGTGGATAGAGATTCATGATGGTAAACTCACAAGGAGAGGACTCTCAGAGGGAAGCCCACTCATGCTCCTATAACCTGGTTTATGACACTCGCAATGGCGTCGGTGACGCAAGACGACAAATTCTCTGACCAAGAAAAATTCCCATTTGTAGGTAACCAACTTCAAAGAACCTGACACATACGACAAAAAGTGAAACGACTGCAGTTCGAAGGAAAGCCGAAAATCAAAAACTAAAGAAGAGAAAGGGGTGGGAGACGAAAGGTCCGCGATATAAGCTGATAAATATTCAAACTTCGCAATACACCAGGTCCTGCTTGATCTGCAGTAAGCTCTTGTCCGTGTCGGGCGAGTGGAGAGACTTGCCTGTCTTTACATGTCACAGAAGCTTGGGGCTACCTGGGTGCCGACAGCGGTGACCTTCCCCGAAGCGACCCCAGTGTTGTCCGTCAACACATTGAATGCTTCCTGCGACAGATTAATCGTGTACGCTGCATCTACAGCGGTGAAATAGATGCTCTTATATTGCCCGCTGGGAGTGGTGTACTCCAGCTGCCAGCAGGTACCGCACAGCGTCGAGTTCCAAACGAGGTCAGGAATGCCCCCGATGTCAGGGAAGGACGGAAGAGAGTTGAAAGTAGTGTAGCCCTTTGTCAAAAGGCCATTGACACCATTAGAGCAGGCGACTTGGGAGAGAGAGGTTGTTGGGTTATCGTAGAATGTGTCGTAGGTCACATTGTACTGCGTTGCAAAAGTGGGCAGGGCAAATGCAGAGACGAGAGCAATAGCGGAGGAAAGCTTCATTGTGCAGAAAATTTGTTTGGAGACTGGTTGGTTAATGACTGACCTCTTGAATATGACCAGGCTTTATATGCAACGCCAATCGAGAATCGGACCGCAAGTAGTCAGAATTCTTCGGACTTGACTTACCTTGCGCACTAAGGAATAGGCCGTCGCCGACTATCCAGACCGGATCGCACATAATAGTCACGGGTGAGCTGCGGACTCAAGTGTCCGACGATAGCTCATGCTTGTGACTGCAAACCAGTGGGACGAGGCAGGACCCGTCACGGGATACGAAGACCGCTGAAATCCAAACGTGGTGACCTGGGTGCTGTAGACGATGAACTCAAGTACGCCTGAACTCTCTTTAGGGGTGTTACAAGTCTTTACCCAGAGTACAGTCAGGAACGAAACTGCGTAGGATTGGAAAATCGGTCATCTTACCCAATCCGTTTAGACCCATAATGCACTGGAATATGGAGAGGACGACAACATGATCCGCGCCAGGGGTGTAACCAAGTCCAAGACAGCTTCATCATGAGGAAAAGACACAGGCTGATATGCATAAATGTAGCTCACGGGATGATATTTCGTCATGTCTGGGTCAGGCGCAGTCCTTAGGAGGCGTCCACAAGTCAGATAGCCGAAGACCGACAAACCATTCCCTGCGATGGACATCTACCATGTGGACGAGTAGGCTGTGCTAGTCGTTGTTATCCGAGCCGTTTGTTTCAATGACCTGTCTGTCCATTTGCCATTGCTCAGATTTGCCCCTGACGAAAAGAAATGATGATCGGAACTAGCTTCACCCACATATGCAGCGTACATCATGGCTTTGCAGTAGACGTCCAATGTGGGAAGGGCGGGCGAGAAAAACACAGTGGGGAGCGAGCGGGAATCTTGTTGGCGACAGCATTGGCGTACTTCATTGCATCAGAGTCAGACAACCAGCTGTATGACGAACAATATCAGTGTAGTGAGATGGGTTTGCAATTGAAAGAACAATGAACGTCTTGCCCGAGAGGAAAACACACTTGCGTGACCGAGACAGAACGAGTTAGGCCATACGAAGAAGGCTTGAGGTGAGGTTACGTGAAGGGAAGTTTAACTTTTAAGAACCTGTATGCACAGTTCAGAGCTGTTCGTGAGTAAATACGTGCAGGCTGAAAAGCTAGACGAGCGCTTACCGGTACCCTCTAAGTCGAAGCAGAACCTCAAGATCACGGTATCATTGGTATCTGCCTGCAACTGCTGCAATGACATCTCTTTCCAGGCAGAGATGTTGGTGTTGATCATATTGATGGTTGATCATAAGAGGTTGAGGCACGAGGGATGGATTGAGATGAATAATAGGCTATGAAAATTGTGTCGGACGCGGAGACGACGAGGTACTCGATGTGAAAGTTTGCTGCAGAGTCGTATACCAGAGATGCAGAACAAGATATATTATAAGGACATCCGTCGTGGTAGTGTTGAGCTTCAAGCTCGTCTCTACCGGGATTCACCCGGTTCAGGTTAATTCAGCACTAGTGACCTTCTTTCTTCTCAACACCATGTGGACAACCAGTCGCTCTCGACTAACTGCACTGGCCCGTAGGTCGCCATCCATACGTTCATACTCGAAAAAGTCCTCAGCAATTCGACCCAGTCAACAGCCGAGTACTGAGCAGGATGATGGAGACTTCCGTCCTCCGTGGGTGTACTCCGCGTCCCACATCCTTACATATACTCTGATACCCAGTGCGTTTGCTCCAATATTAGCACGGTTGGCTGTCACAAACTTATATATAATGACCAGCTGCTATAGTCTATTGTATCTTCCTTGCTGATTGGGGTGACCGGGAACATGTCTTCAGCCCAGTACGTGTCTCATTCAGCTTGACTGACTGACTGGGTCTGACCGATGATTTTTCAGGTGCGCAGATGGGTAATGAAAACCAAGGAATCCTTTTTCTCTCTTTCCCCAGGCGAAGCCTCATTGGTTGAAGAGTCTCAGCAGCCAATCACAGAGGTGCCTGCAGTTACAACAGACCGCCCTTCCAGTTGATGAACCTCCATATTTACCCTACCGAGTACTATAGCACATTGGAATGTGATGGACTGAGAACCGTAAAGTCGGAAATTAGAGTGACACTGCAATGCGAGTCTTCGGTAGACAGTCGAAACAGAATTGTTCCGTTGTCGCGGGTGGCTGAGTTTACTTGCAAACCTTGATGCGAAAAACTGTGCAGCTCGCGGAATGGCCATGCAAACGGCGAGCACCTCAGCTCCTTACCCTCCAACACATCCTCCAATACAAAATGGATATCATCCCCTCACAGGTGCGGGCAGATGTGTTGAATTATTGACTGTACATTTACAATCGTCTCATGACAGAATCTGAAATCTATGCCATCAAACGACAGTACTTGGGACTGCTCCCTCCACCACAGATAATAGACATATGTCTTACATTTGAGGCCCATGCTCCCCTACATGTAAAAAGTACTGTATGGCCATACGATATTCGAGCTGCAATTGCAGCGATTCAGGCCCAAAATGCTCAGAACTCCCAGCCTCCACCAACCCAACAGTCAAGCCCTCCAGTGGATGCTACGTATCAGTCTATACCATCATCAACGCCAAACGACTCGCCCTCGGACACAGGGGATAATAATGCTACTGCATCCTCTTCTGAGCAGCCTCAAAGCACAGCACTAGGTCCCGCTGTAACGCATAGCGTGCCGTCTGATAGTGCAACGCCTCATCTGCCTGCAGCAGCCCATCCACATCCACACCCACCACCGCAACAACCTCCGCTGCCTCCACCGCCAGTACCCCATCCGCACTATCCACATCAACCGTATTACCATCCTTCATATCCTCATGCTCCGTACTATCCCGCGCCACCCCCAGCACATTACAGTTTCCCCCATCCATATCCCCCATTCCCCCATCCACCTCAGGCTCAGTACCCGCAAAATCTGCCCCCTCCACCTCCACCAAGTCATCCACCACCCTTATTCACGACTGCACCTTTAACACATCCCTCTCATCCTCCCGAACACCCATCATCAAATTCTGTCGATGATCTCCCTAGTTATGAAGAGATGATTGTGGAGGCGCTGATCGATTCTGGGGACCCGGAAGGTCGTGCACCAAAGGCCCTGTTTAGTTGGATGGCGTCACATTACCCACTACAGTCAAATTTTAGGCCTTCGGCTAGCCAGGCCCTTCAAAAAGCCTTCAAACGCGGACGCTTAGAAAAAGGCAATAATGGAAGGTACAGATTGAACAATAATTGGGAAGGTGGCAATGTAAGTACTGCACTCTGTTTCGTGTTCGCAACTCCTAATTCTGCTGTCTGCCAGACTTCCAAAAGAACTACTCGTCGTCCGCAGACTCATGCTCAAACCGCTTTGTCTGGCCATCAAGGACATGCGTCGTCATCACCTTTCACTCACCTTCCTCTCGTTCATGACGCAGATGCGGGTGCATCATCATCCCAGCCACGTCCATCCGCACAAGGAGGACAAGCTGGACATCCTTATGGCTTTGGTTTTCAAGGGCCATCCTCGTCTGTGGCTAATGCTCGCCCTCAGCCTGGTCCGTTAGAAATACCCGATGGCCAAGTACGAGAAGGCAGCGACGCTTGGGAAGCAGCCCAAAACATCCTCAAAGCGATAAATTTTGGACAATTGTTCCAAATTTCGAGCGAGGATGGTGCAGCAACGCATGCAAATACCGCAGCAGTCACTCATGTGCCACCTCCAGTATTTGCTGGTTCCGTCGAGGTATCATCAACAACTGATGGCCAAGCGGTTGCGCCGTCTACGGACGCGTCTCTCCCTGCTGAGACTTTATTACGCGCTGAGTTGAGTGGCGATGAGAGGGCGGCGCTGCAGGCTCAGCTTGCCCTCTTAGCCGCCCAGCTGGCGGAGTTTGCAGATGTCGGAGAAGATGAGCTAGCCCAGGACTTACACCCTATTACAAGTACCGAAGAGGCACATGCTTCCACTGCAGATTGCGCGGATCAGATTAACGATGAAGATGACGAGGATGACGATATGGACATGGTGGAAGTACCCGTACCAATGGCTTCGCTGACGGCGTAATTATTCTTCGTGTTCTTTGATATATGTAGCTGATTAATTATGCGAAATGATGCTGTAGTGTTGAATAACACTCATTAATGATGTTCAGCTCTGTGCTTCTCTTGTCTGCCAATATTTCTGGGAAATTCATCGAGGCCCTGAAAGGGACGGTGCCAGTCGGGTTTCTTCCGATGATAATGTCAGGCGTCAATGCTTTTGGTCTCGACCTTTGTGATCATGAGCCCTACGGTGCGAGATTTCCCCGCCAGATGAATACGTAATTGAACGTGGCCCGCATTCTAGACAAGATTTTACCCCCGCTGGAGTTTTCCGTGATAACGAACAATCCTTGTCTGATAACCTCTGGGTCCGTCTGTTACATTTACAAAGGTATAGACGACACAGTGCTTGTACTGGATATCATTGCAACGTGCACAGCGGCACCAGCCTTTGGTGTGGTGGAGACCAGGCAGATGGACGACGCAGGAAAGTGCTTCATCATAATCAACGAGATACTGGTCATGCACCCCGGACTTCTCATACAGGGTCGCGATCGAGGGGACGGTGGTGATAGCGAACCTGGGCCGGATCGCCCCTGCATCTCTACCAAAATAACGAACGGGGATGCCTGCGATTGCCTACGATTGCAAGCCCCAAAGTACCGGCGATATCAACTCAGACTGACACGAGCGATGCCTCTTGGCAGAGGTATATAACCATAAAAGCCATAAATGATACTACAAATACCACTGCAATTCCGCCAGGCAAATACTGTTTCCTCGTTCAACATCGCATTGCGGAAGCAATTTCCAATTCACAAACGCTGCGCCGGTGCGTACTAGTTGCTTTTAAGGAACTGACAGCTAGATCGATCATCTCAGGTCGATCATGCTCGTCTCACCTTTTCAGGACTCCATAGTTCTGTGGCGCACGGTGGCACTCACTATTCAGTACGGTTCGCTTCGTATTATTTCACGTATTATATAACAAGACTCGATAATTTTTCCTTTCGACGGCTATGATCTGTGCACGGTCTGTCAGATGATTCTTGTAAACTTTAGAAATGCAGTTCCCTGAGGTGGTCGTCGGCTGAATTCAAGTTGTGCGGTGCCGACCACTGCGAATGATAATGACGCGCATTATCCACCAATTCTGCGTCGCCAGTCGACCCCACGACCAAATCGATAGCATCCCCGTCTGTGAATATATAAATACCGGGCCGCCAGTCCTACCAAAAGTGTGGCGCAGTGTTGCCACGAAGGGCCATCTACAGCTATATATCAGAGACGATTCGACTTATTTCGCCAGGTGGATTTTGTCTAGACTCTAGAGCAACACTACTTCGGAGCCTGTTACCTCTATTCGCTACTACTTACCATCCTGCCAGTCACCACGGGCAGAGGAGATCCAAAATCATTTGCAAGCAGCCATATATTTTTGATGAGCGTACCGTCTGGCTCGAACGATCTCCTGCGAGACGAGCTAGATAGGCTCCATCAAATGCTCAAAGAAAAACGGGCACACTGTGCTGAAGCTAGGGCACGTCTAGAGGCGAGAGTTGTCACTGAGAAGGATCGTGACGCGGAACGGGACCATGACTTTATGGAGATCCGAGGAAAACTCCATAGCCTGATGGACCATAACCCGCGCGAGAATGAGACTTCCGGTACCGCGACTTCCTTAACTTTGCCCCTGATCATGATATCTGATATATCCGATATCAACAGACGCATCGACGGAACTTCTCCTAGAAGCGTCTAGACAAGCTCATCACGAGTCGCTGGCTGCTATTGTGGATTTCGCAGAAGGTAAAGCGGACCCTACAAGTTCAGCCAGCCAAACGCTGATTGATGATGCGATAATCAGAGCATCAGGCGCGATGCCAAGCTCAACATGAGGAATTATGTCGTCTGATTGGGCGTCACAATAACGGCACATGACGATATATCACGATCAAGTACACCAAGGGATCTGGGTCGTCTCGCGATTTCGCACTGGAGGTGGAGGTCGAAATGCATGAACATACAATTGAGTGGATTGGTACAGAGGGATCACAAAATGCGAAAGTTAACTCGATCAAAACATACACGTCGACGTCATGATTTAAGTCATTAATTGATTTTCAACAATTCAACCTCAAACTTCAAGTTTGCGTTTGGAGGGATGACGGGCGGAAATCCACGCGGACCGTAAGCCTGAAACCACGTCAGATTGAGAGCTGTTTTGTATGAATGTTTCACCCACATAATCAGCTGTGACTATCAGGTTGGCCTTCTCGCCAAGCGATAGTTTCGGTACGCCTATCGGATGGCTGAATATCGGGTAGGTAAAGATGTGGGAAGGTTACGAACCTTCATCCCATCCCTTGATAACCTTACCAACGCCTATCTGTGTTACGAAGGGATCTTTACTGTGGACAAACAAACGTCAGCTGTAATTATTGACAGGAGATTCGATGCTAACCGATCTCTGCTCGAATCAAACACAGTGCCATTGTCGAGAGTGCCCACATAATGAATCGTGACTATGTCTGTTGCGATATTGGCACGATCTTAGTTGAACGATAATCAGCGTGAGGATAGCGTACATACCACCTGATTTAGGATAGGTTGCACCATTACCGGGAGCGATTTTCTCAATAGAGACGCCCTGTTTCGAGATGTTAGAGGTGCACGGAAACGATGTGGAGACGACGCGCGCTCACCATTATACACGGTGACACGTACGGGGTGCGGGGAGATTGATATGATAGGAATTCGCGGCAATCCCTTATAGTGGCGGGAGGCGGAGTGCGGATCTTGATCCGAATCTACGATCCAGTGCTCGATAACATTGAACTCAATACATATTGTCATTGTTATCCGATATCGATACACCTATGATATCAAAACAATTAGTTTTCCGGCGGTATTTAGTTCACCGTGATGAGTTGCACCTTCCGATGCCAACTCGATAACTATCCTCAGTTGATTGAGCACCAGAGAACACCATCGATCGATGACAATCGTCAAAGATGACGGTCAAAGCGCATCATGAAGAACAAACTACAGAGACAATTTGAATCCGAAAGCCAAGACATCGATCGAAGATCATACCTATGAATAGGTCCCGACTTGTCTTATGTGGGGAGAGGTGATAGACGTTCAGAATTATTACCTTTACCAAGGGACAAGAAAATCGTGAACTGTGCAATTTATAGGGATAACAAACTACGCCGAAGCAACGAAGCCTGAGCGATCCGAGCCGTATGCACAAATCAAGACGGACAATATAATTTCTGTTCAAATTGAACATAGGTATCTCGTGATGGAAGACGAGGAAAAATTGTGCCCTTGATGCACGAGACATATCTTCAGCAGCACGAACTGCAAAGCTAGATAGTGACGGCTCCCCGGAACCTTCACTATACAGCTTACTCGTGATGGGAGGCTCTGAATCTCCGAATAGTAGTGGTAGATCGCGAGTTTGCGGAGTTCGTACCGGCAAGTAGTATTTGACAGAGATCCCAGTAGTGAGAGGGCAGATTCGGAGAGTGGTGCATATATACGGTGCACCGTGAGCTAGTACTCGCACACTGGCAGGACATGCAGAGTATCCTCGAAGGATATTCCCCTAGTCTGGCAAGTCGCATGAAATCTGCCGACCAATCTGAAGGTGGCATTCAGGTCAACCGCAGTCCCAAGTGTTTGTTTAGTCGAAGATGAAAATGTTACAAGGCAAGGAGTTAAGAACCCAATTTTTTTTTTGAAATTCTGCAACGCAGCGTGGGAGAAGAGAGCTTAGCGCTACTGTAAGGTGGGCTTATAATGGCTCACGCGGCAGGCCAGGCCACTTGAATAATATTGGTATGGTAAGTAGCAGAACATACCTACGCGTGATAGGAACTTCGGAAGGGTAAGAAACGATAGAGTCTCAAGGAGTTTATATGTGCAAATTTGAACCTCCGAAGGTAGCACGAGAATTATCATCACGGGGGCAAACAAAAACTGCAAACAGCTTGAATAAACCACATTCAAGTTTGGGCTGGTGAACTTGAACACATCTCGCGCTGGGGCTTGCCATTCAATTTCCAAGTCCGAGTTCCTGCCAGCTTGAACACTCCTCGGCTTTGTTGTCCTAAATTAATGGCTAGCAGTCTGGTACATAACTTAAGTATCGGTGCTCCTTCTATTCGCCATTTGGAAACTAATATAATGATACCACGAACTTGAACCACAGGAGGGCATATATCTAGATTCAGAAAATCGATTTATACGTTCTGCGTATCCCATGATTGGCGCCTGGTCACGTTCCCCAACCGGCGTAAGTTTCTAGTGGTATTGATGTTTAGATGACCACATCGACTGACCGGTGGTTCTCCCCTGAGCAGATCATAAGGCAGGAAGACAGTTGTGTCCTCCGTAGGGCATTGCATAAGCAGTTTGGCATCGGAGACCTATGATGGTCGTCCAGCGCTACCTACCAGTGCTGGCAATAGTCATCTTTGACCGCACATAAAGTAGGTACACGTGCAGTTAATAATGCACCATGCGGTGAGATTCCTCTCGTCTCCCACGGCAGAGCTTATATCCAATACATGACAGTTGATATACTAAAGTAAGTGGAGTTTCCCCAGTGTCAGGCACCAGCTCATTCTATTGGCTACTATTGGCCACTCATGATCATGATATCTCTGACAAGGAACTTTACACCCACAGCCACATCGGAATTAAAGAGCTTTATCAGGTCAGATACTTTGATGCCAACGCCGGCGGTAAGTTTGTTCCTAGACTCTTAGCGTCGTCACTTAGTCTTCACCGGGCCGTCCAAGGGCGCAGGTACTATCTGATCAGGCTAGCCTGTACGTTGACGCTTCAAGTTGAAGCTTTCCTGAGCACTCTGCTGGAAAGGACATATAAGCGGGATTCTTCTTGGACTATCCCCAACAAGAGAGCTCCGATCAAGCTGCGTTTCGAATTTCAGGCTGCCTTCCTCAACTGACAAGATAACTATTCACCGTAATTCGTGGGTTCATCAAACGTTTCATCTTGTCCATTAACGTCGCATATAGATACTGTCACCAATCATCTGATCCTTTTGTTACAGCATGCTCCCAGTGCCGCGCGACGTCGCGCTGCATCAAATTCAAAGGTAGCTGCCTTAAACATCCTGTAACTCTCCAGCGCGTTAGGATGCCGCCGGAAAGTGCCGTACTTCATATTCTAATACCTCACTACTCGCGCGCTGGAAGAGGTTTCGCTCGGCGATCACCGTAGGAAATCTGGGTATGAGTGAGTAATTGCCTCATGAACGTCTCATTTATTCTAGTTTGTCTCAAATCACGGGGTAGTAGCATGACGTGCTTATCATCCCCCTAGTAGCGTCATGACAAAAGCAAGGATCTGTCGTGCCCCGGATTATTGCTAGGAGTGAATTTGAACTGGTCAATCTATTTCCTCTCCGTATCATCGTTGTGGGATATTCCCTGCGGCCAATATTGGACCTCTCATGCTGGATCTCGAGATGCCTCAGTGAGGTAACCGTGTATGGGTATGTATGTACTTTACGACCTCTTTGTAGCACAGGTCACTATGCAATTATGGTTCGTGTCCGATAACTTTTTAGGTTGGTACTTCCTTACCTGAAAGTGAAGCCTTCTGAGTTGAATGTCGTACTCCTTACGGGTAGTTTAGAAATCATGTGGAATATACTAGGGGCTAGTACTGTAAGGTTGAGTTAGCTGCCGAAAGGCTACGTACTACACGAAGCGAAGTGGCCTTAAAGAGCCAGCGCCTCGATGCGGCGTAACTCATTGCTCCTTGTATTATTCCCCGCATTTGCACAGTAACAGGTGGCGCGAATGTCAAGTAAATTTAAGGTAATGTTGAAGGCAGAACGCTACTTCCCGATGTGTGCAGTTGGATTCTACTACTACCAGCTCCTCAGTTTCTGCTGGCCAGGCACAGCAATTTCCGTCCTCTCGAATTTTACAATCCTAGACATGCATCTGCAGGTTCCGACCGCACACGAAATGAGATACTCACATATAATACAACCTAAGTAATAATCACCGCGAACATGCTGAAATCACGGGCTTCCGTTATGGTATCCGCGGTTTTCTGCGTCCCTGTGTCGAGTACCTCGCTGCCCGCGCGAATGACGCTGACGCAAAGATTAATGATCTTTCTGGAATGTGACGTGGACAGGGAAGGCGGAAGCCGTGAACTACGTTAGCCCGCATCAGCTGTCGTTCCGGGCCGCCAAAAAATGTCTCCCAGAGAGGAAAATATGAGTGTGCGGACGTGCTGTTCATGATAACGTTCGGTGTAGATTCATCAAGTCAAAATATTTGTTCGTAAGGCATCGGGACGACAGGTGCGGCCCGATGCCAGGAGCAGTCTGTCGCTGTCTGTGGCGCTTGATCATTGGCGGAGGATCATTGTGCCACAGTCGGCTGCAGCGTTAACAGCTGGGCATATAACACGCTGCCGTTGTGTCTCGTATGCAAGATCGTGTAACTGGGTATTAGATATGTAGTGTAACAAGCACTCATAGAATCGTGTACTCTACCTGGGTCAGTGTTGTGACCAAGGTCATTGAATGTACACATACCATTAAAAATAAAAATAAAAATACCTTCTATTTTAGATAAAATTGGCATGCCGAAATTCCTTAGTCGTGGGCATCTCTCGCATGCATCCTAGGCCGAGGTGACGGCAACGACAGTGTTCCAACCATGATATCAACGAGTACTGCACGCACTGGCACAATCTCACATCACTCCGGAGATGGTTAACCACTGCCAGCCTGGAAAGATGCAATCAGCAGATATGTGGCTGTGTCAAGATGAACGAGGTGGTTTAGAGAACGTGAAGGTTCGTCACGAATTCAGAACGTTAACAGACAGACGTTAATATGCACTCACCAAGGAACAAACGTTAACTGCTCATGCTCACCACGTCATCCCCACGTGCAGGATAGGCTACCAGCCGTAGACTTACTGCTTACTCCGGTCAATTCAATGTCAGCAAGTCCGGTCAACTCCAACTCCAACGATCTGTTTGTCAGAGCCCCTGCCGCTGATCGGGGGAGTAATTGAACCGGATTCATAATGCTGAGCATTCAACCGCGTCACACTGGCTGCGGAGACGATGATCGTGCTGTTGCAGGCACGGAACATGTTTGAACCAAGCGACCGTTCCTGTGTCATGAGCGGTGTCATAGCGTGACATCAACAAAGCTGGTACATTGGGCTATGGTGCTGCATCTCCACGCACAGGACTAGAACATGCATCCGGGGCGTGGGGTATGGATCATCGGTCCCATCTGGAGAAACAGATGGTAACGACAAGGCAGGAATTTACGCCCTCCCGCAGTGACCGCATCAGAAATGGGAGATGGAACGGTTTCGTTGAACGCCGGGATACCTGTGCATAATTCGGAGCTCGCCGTTAACTTTCGAGCTCCATCAGCGTCGAAATATCTACGGACCTTAGTTGGCCTTATGCAGCATAAGTAATTTATATTATGAGCATTCTAATTCATTGTACTTAGCCTAAACCTACCCGAATTATCAACGGAAGATCAAGAGTGATAAGGCTTTGAGAACCTCAGGGCTGACGGCGAAGTTGAATCATTACCTTCTAGCCTTTCGGTGTTCCCAGTTCCAACCCGAATAATCCATCCAAAACTCATCAATTGCACAAATTGCAAGGTATATATGTAATGTGTCAGACTGGTAGGTACAGCATGCATTAACAAAAGTACAAGTGCTAATCACAACAAGGACCATGCAATACGATAACGGCAAAAGCAAGGGTCAAAAATATAAGAAAATAAGTCAGACAGCCAGGAAAGTAATTACGCTAGACCGAGAATGTACCCACAAAACTCGACTGAAGACAAAAGACAAATTAGTCCCATGTCAGTATAATAATGCGTACAGTAAATGCGCAAATCTGATGTTACACGATGTACGACCCAGAAAGAAAAGAAAAAGCAGGACAGGTATACACACAATACAATGCTATGGTACAAATCATTAATGGACTTTTGATATCGATGCGGTCAAGGTATTAGGAGGCGAGGAAGCGTGGTGGCGCGATTCAGGTCGACAAGACGGTTGTTAAATGCAAATGTTCGTGAATTGGGTGTGGTCATCATGCGGTGATGAGATGCCGGTAATGAGTCGATAAGTAATGGGTATGCGTCATGGATGTGGCGGTATGACCATCGTCGAACACGGGGTATGATTGGACGCTCGAAAAATAGACAAGAACAGGCGACCGAGAGGCTGCACGTGCTATTCATGACCCTCGTACAGGACTAGTTTCCTTGCCAGGGAATAGGAAGAGGCGCTTCAGAGGCTGAATGACTTCAACCTCGACATCGACCTCCTTGCCCTCAACGATATGACGTTCGATGCGTTTCTCCTTCTTTGCAGGAGGCATCATGACCGGATAAGTTTTCATGTTGTCATACGACCATGCGCGACCTAAAAATGCAATTAATCAAACATTCGAAGAAATAGTCAGAGACCAAACTCACTTTGTGTTGTAGGTCGAGATGAGAGAGAAAGTGATTCAGACTTGCTGTCGCTCAGAATGCTGCATTCACTAATTTCGCTCGTCCGCCGACTCAAAGGCTTGTAGAGACGCTGCGACGACAATCCCATGCTCGAGCCTCCTCGACTGAGTTTGACATCAGGAACGAGTAAGCGACCCTCCGCACCTGGCTTAACTAAAGGTACCTCACGACGACGTCGAGAGTACGAAGATGTGGAAGTGGGAGACAATGGAGCAGGTGATTGTGCGGAGTAAGATGTCGATGGAGGGAAGAGGGACATGCGGGACTCTGATCGACGGGATAGAGGAAGGGAATATTTAGTGTACAGTTCTTCGCTGTACGATTGACTGGAACGCTGAGGCAAATTGGAAGTCGAAGACTGTGCAGCAAGAGCGCTAGATGAACTTGACTGGGGGATGGTTGAAGTCCATTGAACGGCACGATGCGAAGACGCCGCAAATGAGGTTTGGATTTTTGCGCACCCAGCAGCTGGGTTGTCTGAGCTGCATTTCGAGTACCCGCCATATACCGATTGACGCCATTCAGCGCTACCATCGGTCCAACCAGGGACTGGTTTCCGAGGCTGAGGCAGTTCATGGGAAAATGAAGGCTTGGTACGTTGTTGGCACAACACATCCTTGATGCGCTTGCCTGCCATCATGGTCCCGCCTTGGTATTCATTGAGATGCTCAGGCTCCGACGAGGACGTGCTATCAATATGTGAGATAACGGGTGGCGCAGGAGGTAACGGAGGGAAATTGTACAGCGCGGCAAGCGTGGCCATACTACGAGAGACTATGACGGGTTGGGAGGAAGGTGAAAAACCTGAGTCGAGGGAGGAGCCGGAAGCACTGGTTGAATCATCTTCTGATTCACAATATCGCCCCTCGAAAGAATTGTGTGGGACGGGAGGAAGGGGTGGTGACGAGCGGTCCGGGTGGTAGTTGAGGGGGAAAGCGCCGTCGAGCCTTGCCAAATCTTTGAGGCGACACTCATCAGAACAATAAAGAGGGATAGGACCCTGATCGATAACGGTACGGTGCTTGACAGGTGGAGCAGGCTTGGCAGTCTGTTGGGGTTGGGGTGACTTAGACCCCTTATTATCCGATGTCGTCGAGTCGGAGCGTTTGATTGTGCCATTAGGCTTCACACGTCCAGTGCCTTGCAAAAGACCGCTCTTGGTACGAACAGCACCCGGTTTTGTTCGGGGAGCGCGCGTGGTGGTGATGGTTGTGTCACTCTGTTGGTTTTTCGATGCTGGGGGAAGTTGCTGAATAAAATAAAATAAAAAAACGGTAGTCACAAGACTCACGAGATGACGATGGCGAAGAAGGCGGTGGAGCAGGCGCGGATTGTTGAGGTTGTGGAAGAACGGGGACGGTATATCGTTTGGGCACGATCTGCCTGTCACAGACCGGACACCATGATTCGTCGAAGTGCATGTCCATGGTTGATGGTGACAGAAAAGTGGGGAATGTGTGGGGGCTTAAAAGGGAGTCTGACAAAGGCTAGATTTGATGTGGAAATTGTTGTATGGAAGTTCGAAATGGACAAAAGGTGAAACGGGGACAAAGGTGAGCGTTCTAGGCCTGTGGGGATTGAAATGGAATGATGGACTCACAATTGACGACTGTGTGGAGTACCGCCCGAAGAATGTATCCGACGTCCTTAGGGTCGTCGGGGATGTGTGGGACGACGAGGAGAAGATGAGAGGGGGATATGGGAGGACGGGGATTGGACGAAGAAAAAGAATTGGGATGGCAGTTAAAGGCGGGGTTTTATTATTTGATTGGTGATTCGCATCCGGATGTGTTTATTCAAAACTAGACTACCCAATTGGGGATCTCTATCGCACCGGTTCCCCGACCAAAATATTGGAAATTGAGCTATTACTCTCTTGCTCAGTCGGCTACCTCGGATCCTCGGCCTGTACTTCCCATAAACACCCCCGCATTTGGAAGTTCCATGCTGTCACGCTAAAAACTGCTTACCCCGTGTTTACTCATTGGCTACAGCGTGGCATCCCTATGCACGTGGCCCCATCCCCGTCCCTAGCCAGAGCTCCCATACTGTCCGCGAGTGTTCTCTACGACACCCAGCCAGGGACACCACTCGCGCCCAACTCACTTGTTTACATACGGGGTTAACTGTAAGCTTCACTCCAACATTAATCTCCAATTCTTTTTGAATAATCTATTCGCCTCCTCTCAACTAGTCCACTCGGTATGATCACTCCTTTATTTAACACTTCAATTTGTGTTTGTTCAGAGGGCCGCCCGTTAGTCGTTCCGCTCCCACCTTCCAGGCAACCGTGTCGAAAGTTATACCTTAAATTATTTTTCTTTCCGTTTAGTTACGAGTAACAGGTAACAGCGACGCCACCGGTAACTTCCCGTTGAACGAATGGCGTTACTTATGGCAGCGGCATACGCCGAATTATCACCCACTGAAAGAGCCCAAAGTTTTGAAGATCAATATGCTAGGCACTCGATTATCTATGCCAGCAATCCTCCATAATATATGACACGTTCCTAGCCTAGGTTTCCCCATGTATCCTTCCTATTGCAAAAACTCACTCACCTCCCACCATCAAGCAAAATCGTATCTGTCTCCACGCTCAACATAATCATGCTGGAACTTGAACATCCTGATCAAGCCTCTTACCATAACAAGTCCCGATTGACAGCGCAACCTGATCAGGATAACAGGACGCGTTTGCATGTGTAAAATTGTACATAGCGCATGTTTTTGATTGGTCCACTCGGGATGGCAACCGTTCACTTGAAGCCCTGTGAACGCATCCGTCACTGACCTAAACAGTAGTGACTTAACTTGTCTTCACCTCATCGATGTCTCTCTCATCCTCAAACTGTCAAATGCACGTTGAGTAGACTTTCGGCTTTTCCCCGACAGCGGAATGTTCGCTCCGTCTAGTCCGGATTTCACGCTATTCTTGCCTTTAGCAAAAAGCGCGCTCCTTCAGGTCCACAGTGTAACTATCATATGCTTTGAACTCATCTGGCATGTGCGCTTGCATTCCGGAGAGATTCCGAGCTGCACTCCCATTCGCCTCGGTGGCCTCCCGTTCCGCGATTATTTCACGAGTAAGTTAAGTAGTCTATTTGGCTTTTTCATGTGGAACCGCAGTGCTCGGACGGGCGATGCCTTCCCAGCACCATTACCCGAGATCCGTTCGTTATGAACAGGACATGTGATCCTAGGTATTCGGCGTTCATCGCATCCACCGCGCATACTATACTAGTGCAAGACACCGCTATATGATGATCTGTTATCCCCCACGGGGCTCTGCTGCTGCTGAAGTTGGTATGGGGGGTCCCACACGGGCTGCAGCCATACAGCATTCATCTGCGTTCGGTAAATATAAAAGGCATGCAGCATCCCTCGCGCTTATTTTCAGCCAAAATTGATCACCGAACATACTAAGTACTGTTGTGATCGAGAGTTAACTGGCACTGCTATGTTTGCTGAGGCGCCACCGTGAGTTGATGTCCTCTTTCAGTGCACGCACATACTTACTTTGAGATAAGTACATTGATGGGCCACGGTGATATCTTATCCGCGAACATTGGATCAATCTTAAATCGATCATTCATCCTTGTTCGCGTACGAATTTCATCTACTAACAAGAATCGTTGTTCGGGCGCCCGTGCCCAGCGTTGACCGCGGCATTTCAGGAGGCTGCGACCCCTATGGACTGTGATAATCATATAAGCGTTACTGAAAATCCTTGGGCGAGACGAACTTCAAGCTTATCATTGTTCGTTTTTGCGTCGTCCTGTCGAGATCTCAGCAATTTAAGAAAACCCTATCAAATATGCTACATCAATCCGAAGGCGAAGAATACCTATCAGTTTATGAACACGTCAAGATTGACAGAGACATACCGTATCCTACGTGAGCAGGTAAGCGAACAGGGTCGCCGTAAGTAGGTGAGTAACGTGTGAGTAACGAGTGGTTGGCGGGACAGGTTATGGCCCTCGGATCCGTGTTCCATGCGAAGAGACGAGTGGTGCCAGTGTTCCTCCAATTGTGGAGGAGAATCATGATGTTGAACCGGTTTCCCCGCATGGTGGAGCGCCTTGTCAAATCTGGGGAACAGCTACGTCGCCTAGTCGTCACCTACGTACCTCGTACGATGCTCTTTTAGCAGTAGCCGGCGGAATGACCACGAAATACGCGAAGCGCTTGAGAGCGCTTGCCGCCTAGATTGGTTGTCGTCAGCCAACTATCCTCAAACGGTGAGCGGCATCTTCGATAATACTACCGCCCTATCTGTAATATTGCCGTTCCGTTGGTCGCGGGGAGAACAACCGCGGCAAACTCCAATGTGGTTCAAACCGTATTGAGCTTAGTTCGGCTTCTCGTTGGATGACCTTAGGCCTTACAGCAGCCTATCACTTTCTTAGTAGAAGGTGAGCCAAATTTGACAGCATGATTGCTTTCCTGATAGTAAGTTTGTCTAGTCTGACCAAACCCGGATACCGAGGCGGAGGTACGCGTGCCTTCCTACCTGTGCAGTATAAAGGCACCAGCTACACATTTCAAGTAAGCTTCGGTTGCTCCCGTGCATCAAGTATGTAGTCATGAAATCTGATACTACCTGATAAACATTTTACACATTCGCTGTGCATCACACTCACTGTGGTGATATCATCGGTTGCCCAACATGTTGGGTCGGGCGAATATACGCCCCGTCTCGCCCGAGTCGCCCTATCAGGCCCTGTCCGAGTCTCGCCCTCCGCGCTCCTTCGGATGTTACCAGATGCGTACCTCTATTGCATCGGCGAACTTTGTAGACTGATCTAGGGCGAAACTCGTTTAGACCCAGAAACCCAAGGGGATATGAACCATTACTGGTAAATTTCATTTCGTCACTCAATGTATTCAAGTTTTGTATAAGGTCCATCTTTCTGCGCCAACTCCGGACATGTTCTAGGTCGGGCCGTAGCTCATTGGGCGTTGCTCGGGAACAAAACGAGATTTATTCTACTGGGCACATGAGATGAAACCCTTCAGATTAACTGGAATGCTTCCAGGTTAGTGTGTCCAATAAGATTCGAGAGAGGCCAGAGTCCAGATCGAGTAACGGCCGTAAATGGGCCTGCCGTGGATGGGCCTGTTGAAATGTTTCATGGCAACCGAATTCAGACGGAAAATGTGATCTACCTTGGGCCTGCGAGTCAGTACTCTCCTATATATGATTTACGTGAGGCATTAAAGCCATACAGTTTCGCCCTCACAAAACCTATGACGTTGCAGGACAGTCAGCAGGATCACACTCATGTGGGAACCAGTGAGATGCAAGTTATGCTTCACGAACTGATGAACTCTGTTGTGGCATTGGGCTTGACATTAATATTGTTGAGCTCCTTTGAGAGTCTAGTCACAACGTCATGTTGGCTTCGAATTCTTGTTATGTCAACCTCGACAGTAGTAATGCGCGGGCAAGAACCGTGTTGGGCACAAAAACTTCCGGTTGTGCCATTGAGATGATTCTTCGCAGCGGACGCAGTATACCATACTGTCGGCATTGGTCACCGCGTGTGGGCGTTGTCGCGAAGGTCTTGTCACACGCTGCCTAGGCAATGTTCGCAAGTACAACGCTCACACTATCTGATATCGTTTCATCCAGAAACCACGCGTAGATATTCCTTGTCCCATTGATATCGGTGGCTATGCGCCACCTTTTTGTCATCTCTCCCAGGCAGCTGGCGTTTGGCATGCGTTACTGCAAACGTCTCAGCCTCGCTCTGCCCCTTGATGGGGAACTGGATGAAGACCAGACTGGCCTCTCGATCATGTCGGTGGAAGAGACATACATAGGTAACACATGAATGAACGTGGTCCGCGGAACTTCAATGAAAGTCACTTCCATTTCCGCAAGGTGGAAGGTCACATTGTATTGAAAAACGTGAACTGAATGAAGACCTAGACTGGCCACTCGACGACGTCGCAGGATGGAGGATGCATAAGTGAACTGAATGAAGGTGGTCCGCGGAAGAATATGAAGGAAACGTCGATTTCCGCAAGGCGCTCGGTCGCAGTGTCTTGGAAATTCTGGAATACGTACAGGGGTTAGCGATCAGGGCTTCCACCTACGTTTTGCAGCCTGAGTACTGCCGCCGTGCAGAAACTCACACGTCGGTGTTCCACAACTGCCTTCTATGACTATGCAAGACATTGGCCACGTTCTAGCTATTTGAATACCTCCATGGGTCTCGATCGGGGAAAAGCCAAAAAGCTTGACTGGCCGCATGCTCATGTCCACGTAAAATATGCTCCACAGGAGTGAATACGAGTAACGAGACATACGCCTTGACCTATCTGCGGTCTTAGGGCGCGGTTCGCTGAGCAATCCACTCAGATAAGATGTACATGTGAGCTTTTAATAAAATAAGATTAATATTACATGCAGATTGTGCAGGCGAAACGAAAGCACATATAATGCGTACTTCCATGCTTCTCGCCTTCATGTAGCAATTAATTTGCTCAGGCTAGCCAATGCACTTCCAGGAAGTGAGTTACCGCCAATTCATCTCCGCATTTACAAGATGAATGGAAATGGTGCAATCTTCTTTGAAGAATTCTCACTGATCAAAATGAATGATGCAGTGCACAAATATGCAGAACGTATCACTGCAGACAGGCTGATGACATACACACCAGACCCACCACACTGTTTGACCTAAACAGTGTTGCAATGCAGGAGTGCATACACATTCCCTGTGGTAATTCCTCATGCCATCCACCACGTGCACTGCATACCAATATGGAGCTCCCGATTGGAAGCCCCCCCCTGTTTACCAGATGCAGACTTGTGGAATACATGCAAGACAGCTCAATCACATAATGTCAAAGCACCTAAAGTTTATCCTCCCCTGAACAATCGTAATTACGCGATTGTATATCCTCGGATCCTTGATATTGGCTGACAGGTTAACTGCACATGGGGACAGTCTGATGGAAGGATGTCGAGGCGATAACGGATTGATGAATGTGTCCGTAAAATTGCGAAAAGTCACTGTCTTTGGCCCGGATCATCGGTGCGCTCGGTAACTTCATCATTAAAAGTCCCCGAATCAGATAATGGGCACCTAAATGTCAGCTAAGTGGTCATTATTAAGTCAAAAAAGGATCGTGAGGTCCAAGAACACACTACAAAGCAGGGAAGCGGTAGATCATGTCAGATCAAGGAAATTGCTGGTGCCTTCTTCAACATATAGCACCTCCTGGACATATAAGCTCGAATAGTGGCTTAACTCAGGATCCACTCACTGTATGCCAGTGCGACCAGATGAACACAACGAATAGCATAACACCCTACAACACGTCACGCGGCTTCTCGGGACGGAAGCAACTTAGTTACACAAATGATCAGGAGGAGAATGTTTGTCAATGTGGGTGCAAAAGAGGAAAACAAAGCAAGGCACATTAAGAACGGTCAAACGAAACGCCGTCAGTAGAGAGATAGCTCCAGATAGCTCCTCAATTGTGGAAATCGGGCCTATGATATGTATGTATGTAGCAATAATCAATAAACAGTTAAAACAATTGAGTAGCTACATAATTGACACGTCCGATGAGTTGAAGTTAGTCACTAGATGACATTAATATTAATCCATAACTGCCTGCTTCGCGAATGTCAGCACCTTTCCTGGGTACTTGGCAAGCTTGGGTGGCGTTGAGTCCAAAAGGCTCTGAGAAATTAAAATCTTGGAAGAACCGAACCAAATCAGGCAAGTGCGCCTAGATAAGCTTTAGGTTCTTGAATTTCTCATTCCGCGCCTTTCATGATTCAAATTGTCTTTCTGATCTCGGACGGTCTCCTGGATAACTCCTGAGTGTTGAGCTTCTCTATTAGCATCTCAGGCCATTGATAAAAACCTCTTTCTACTATGTCACTTCCGCGAGATATTCGTGCATTCCTCGCTCATTACCCCGGTCAGGAGGATGACCCAGGAGCCTCAGATAATCTACTATTCTACCAGAATGAACTGTTCTGTCAACCAGACGATCTTTTGATCAGCGAAATCCTCCAAAAGTATGGATCCATTGTCCAGTCATTGCGCAGCACGGGTTTGATGTACCGGCAAACTCCACAGCTGGCGAAAAGATTATATCCAGCTGGAGTACAATCATGCATATATTCAATGGTTGTGAGTCGAGCGACACATTAAATGGGCGCCCGTTGATTATCTGATTGCCTGATGACACACACAGATTCCCCATCCAGGAGCACGGAATGAATTTTGAGGCCCAACCTCTACAGCCCCATGAGATTGCGGAGATGAAGCAAGATTCTAGTGTCATTGAGCGCATCAAATCGTCATATGAGTTGATGTTGGACTTCTATGGCATGCGTCTGTTGGACTTCGAGACTGGTTTACTTGGACGCTCAGAAGGATACGCAGCTCGATACATAAATCTCTTGCGTGAGTGAAGCACGATGATTTTGAATTGTATCCCATGCTTACGACTCGTATAACCCTACCGGGATGAGCATGATTAGAATCACCTCACAATAACCTTCGCATCTCTCGGATTCTCAAGTGTCTGTCAGAAATGGGCCTGGAGCGTCTAAATGCCGGGTTCCTACTCCATGTTCTCAATGAACAGAGCGAGCACAGATTTCTTGACACTGTCATGCTCCAGTCTAGCATGGACAGGTGGTGGGCCAACTGCTTAAGGAATCAAGCAGAGAGGGAGTGGATCGGACTCACGATCGAGAAAGCAAGAAATGGCGAGATGTTCAGCAGAGAGCAGTACGAAGCCAGTCTCAAGAGGCGAAAGGAATTAGGGTCCTTTATAGAACCACAATTTACCGGTGCATAGCAGGTACTTAACTCCTTTTACATGATACGGAACTCAACAATCTTTTCGGACGTCAGCATGTCAGGATGCCTGATTCAGAAAACAAAGTTTAGTGAGAAGCGCACGGTTGTGGTTGACGATGGGTACAAAAATAATATGTGAAACTATACATTACAGTAGGAAAATAACTATATATACGCTGCAAGGTGGTCAGCAGGGTACGATGCTGCGGGCGACAAATGACTGACTTAGAGCCACTGGTCTATAATCCGACGTCCAAGGAACTGTGATTCACCATCACAGGTTTCGCAAACGCGAAAATAAAGCCTCTCTCCTCCTTTCCTCGTAGGCTGCACTGACGGCCTGCAAGAGACCCTCGATAGATTCGAAGATCTGACCACCATCAAGCTGAAAGATGTTAGTGAAAGCGGCATATGCGCGTGAGCCACTCGCACCTGGTACCCACGAGCACTTAGAACTATGCGTATAGTCCTGCCCTCTAGCAGAGTGACAGACGCGGTAGCTTCATGCGGCGTTGAGCTGCACACATCAAATCGGCCGAGTCCGAAAGCTTGCTCGGAAAGGGCCTGGTTAAGCTCGGTGTAATAGAACGAGGGCGACATGATCTTTGTTGATTTGAGTGTCCATGTGTGTTGGGGGTTCCTGTTATATAGTTTTGAAAACCAGGAAGGGGTAGTCATCGCAAGAAGCTCCTGTCCTGAAACTCCACGACGTCAACCTTAGCGAGATGTCAAAACCAGCGCCTCAAAAATGATCATGGTGATTTGCTTGACCCTGGCATAAATTTGAAAAGTTGAGTAATCCAAAGGATGCTGTTGAATGCGACGAGGGCTGAAACGCAGGGGGGGGCAAGGTTGCGAACTTGAGGAGCAATGGAGGAGCAAAATCGGCAGTTACCGCTCCGGAAGAGCGATGCCAGGAGTAGAATGCATTCCTGAGGTTGACGACCAATATTTTCTTTTACTTTACTTGGCTTTCAGTCATGAGGTACGCTACGAGGAAAAGAGGGCTTGAAGCTCTCGGCGAGATCCATACAGTGGCATAATCCTCAACGGTCAAATGAATAAGATCTAAGTAAATGTCCTCCAACAGAGCAGCCGATCCTGGTAGAGGAGCGGCAACCATATCGGGATGGCAGGGCTATTAATTTGCCGTCGACGGAGACCTCCACATGGTTGGGATGCACGGAACATGCAGCCGGTAGTTCGCGGTCTCGAGGGCCTACCATCCCTGCAACAGAAGAGCTACAAGTAGAGGGCACTGCAGAAAGTCAGTACTGCGGATAATAACGGGAGCACGGAAGAGGTCAAGGGATCACGGCGGGAACTTGGCACGTTCTTGTTTACGTCAATACTGGGCGCGATGATCTGGAGATTGAATTCTTGCTCGCTCAAACTACTTACTGCTTTTGCTATTTCTTCTTCTGAGAAATCTACTTTAAGACTTGGAATAGTAGGGGATAATACAAGGAACACATGCCGTTTCTATTCGCGACGAAATCAAATGTCTGGTAGCTGATTGGAAGCTCGAAGCAAAGTTTACAGTAAGCGGACGTCAACGTAAAAGTCTACTATTCAGTAGTTGGCCAAGGTAGGTCGCTTGTGATAACCGTGCTTGCAGCCACACCATCAGTGCCGCTCCATGACTATATCACTGGTACGTAGCGTCTCCAAAGAGCACGACATCATGCCGAGTGAAAGTTGATGTGAATTCTGTGGTTTTTTGGATCGGCCGAATCATTGCAGCGAGTGAAACAAATGTTTGTTTTCCATCGCTTATAATAGTGCCTGAAGGTTAAGGCTGGCGCATGAGGAGATTGACTTACGATGGGAGAAGATTCATGCAGGGTGGTAACAAAGAGGGGGATGCGACGCACACATGCTCTGACAGGCGTCGGAAGGAATCGTAGGGCTCAGAGTTCAACTTTTCAAAGTTAGCTAGTCAGCAAATGCTCATATGAATAATGCGGCGCTCGATGACAACCTATATGATTGAAATGGAGGTGCAAGAGTTGTTTACGCGCAGCAATTGATACTTTAACCTTTGTCCATTTTAGGAAACTTGAAATGCCGTCACCCTGGTGCTGTGCAGAACTACCTTCAAGTGTAAGTACCACGCAAATACCACGCGTGCGCTGTCAAGGCATCTGACGGCACTCTTAGAAACGAGCCTGCAAGTCACGAGATTCGCACAGCTCAACCCCGAGTCCAGATTGCCATGGACGTGGTCAAAGCAGTGGAGACGTACATCACAAAGTTGGTGTCCACACCTTCTGCGATGAAAGTCCTGCTACTTGACACGCATACCGTACGTTCTCTTCGTCATCTACTTTTTACTACTTGAAGCTCCATCTTAACTCCAGACACCCATCGTTTCACTTGCTTCTACACAATCTACCCTACTTTCACATCAGGTTTACCTGACCGATCGTATCGATAACAAGAAACGAGATCGTATGCCGCACATGAAATGTGTCTGTTTTCTGCAGCCGAGTGAAGACAGTCTTGAGGCCCTTTCCGTAGAGTTAAAGGAACCCAAGTACGGAGAATACTATCTGTGTCAGTGCGTGACTACCGAGGGTGAATGTGGCTTAGGATATGGCCAGCTTACATCAATTGTATGTTTCAGACTTCAGCGGAATACTGAGCAAAGCTGCCATTGAACGCTTGGCTGACGTGGATGAATTTGAAGTTGTCAGGGAGGTGCAGGTAAGTACGAGGGCGTCAGACACCATTTTTACTGAAATTTCCTGACTAGGAATATTTTGCCGACTACGCGCCCCTACTTCCTTGTCTGTTTTCCCTTAATCATACACCGACGTCGGAGAAACCTCTCTACGGCTCCTCACCAAATGCGTGGGACCCCGCCGCCCTAGAGCGCTCTGTGCAGGGTATCATAGCGGTCCTTCTCAGCTTAAAAAAAAAGCCTGTAATCCGGTACGAGAAGACAAGCGGAATGGCCAAGAAATTGGCGAGTGAAGTACAGGTAATTTTGACGCTGACGAGCTTACATGCACAAACTCACGTGTATCACAGCATCGTATCCAGGCGGAACCGACTTTGTTCGATTTTCGGTTGACACAAGTGGCTCCATTATTATTGATTCTTGATCGGCGAAACGACCCTGTCACCCCTCTCCTGTCGCAGTGGACCTATCAGGCGATGGTGCATGAACTGTTAGGCATTCATAATGGTCGCGTAAATCTCAGCATGGTCCCTGATATTCGACCAGAGCTCTCTGTGCGTCTCTATTTGAGCTTTGCACTGCTCACTTTCTGAGGGCTGATATAGGAAATTACCCTGACGACATCTACTGACCCTTTCTTTCAAGCTCATTACCTCGCGACGTTTGGAGATCTAGGCACTTCCCTGAGGAACTACGTGCAATCTTATCAGTCGCGGTCCCTAGCCCAATCACCGTCATCTATCAACTCCATAATTGACATGAAGCGCTTTGTGGAGGAATATCCAGAGTTTCGGAAACTGGGTGGGAATGTTAGCAAACATGTCGCTTTGGTAGGCGAGCTTAGCAGATTGGTGGAACGCGATCGGCTACTTGATGTGGGAGAAGTAGAGCAGGGGCTGGCTACAAGCTCTGGGTCAGACTTTAAGGTTTGCATTCTGAGATTGACGTCAATCTTTGACACTTACGGAATAGGGTAGAACGTACAGGCCGTAGTCAACAACCCAGTAGTGCCCGCCTGGAACAAGTTGCGGGTCGTCATTCTCTATGCACTGCGTTATCAAAAGACGCAGACGAGCAATATTGCTGCTTTAATCAATCTTCTGCTCTCCAATGGGGTGTCTCGTGAAGAAGCTCGGGTAGGTTTTGTACTTTGAAGGAGTGTACAAATGTACCTGTGCTGATTCCTTTTCAGCTGGTTTATGTTTTCCTGAATATTGCTGGATCCGATCAGCGGCAGGATGATTTGTTCTCGACCGAATCTCTGTTAGCCAAGGGCAGGTCTGCCTTGAAAGGACTTAAGGTTTTTAACCATATTAGTAGAATTGGATTATCTGCCATGCTAATATCGCATAGGGAGTTGAGAACGTGTATACTCAGCACACGCCACATCTTTCTCAAACTCTGGAAAATATTTTCAAGGGTCGCTTGAAGGACACCACCCACCCTTACCTAGACGGGACGGGCACTAACCTGGGGTTGCAGAGGTAAGAATTCGTGCCTCTGGTGATCTCTGAGCTCCTAATACAGTTTTTTTCAAGGCCTCAAGATATCATCATTTTTATGATCGGTGGCACAACCTATGAGGAAGCAAGGGCAGTTGCACTCCTGAACCAAGAAGCAGGTAATTCCTTGACAGGAACGAGACTCCTACTTGGCGGTACTTGTGTACACAACTCATCCAGGTGCGTCATACGTCCTGACAGGATGAGCACGCGACCCATAACCCTTGACAGTTACGTTGAGATGATTCGTGCAGCTGCAGAAAATTTTTCTGCCTCAGTTTACGAGCCCCCTCCAGAATCTGCGACTACAGCTCCATCTCTAAAGCTCAACCTTGGTGGCGTCAATGTCAGCCTTGGAGGCCCCGCTGGTACTGGTGTGTACAGAACAAGTTCTGATAATGTCGGCGTACAAGCCGAGGGCATCAAAGATGGGGTGCGCAATCTCATCGGACGAGTGAAGCAAGGCGTGGATAAAATTGGATTGCAGTAATTGTAACATAGCTGTTCCGGATCGGATGTAGTGTTGGTGTAGTCAGAATCTTTTACGGCGGACTACGGTTCTTAAGGAACGACTATTCTCCCTTCCTCAGGTCTGATTCTCCCTTCTATAGCCTATAGGCGAGTTACGGGTTTCCGTCATCATCGACTAATTTGCCGAGTGACACGTTGCCAGTAATGAGCACGTGGCCCAAACCACCTGATCGTGAAGTGAACTGCTATGATTCCTCTCTTATTCTTTTTGCACTCCATAGTGTTTATTGGGCCGCTCTCTACTGGAAGGTGATAGATGGCCAAAGGTTTTTTATCTGGCCTCAAAGGCATAGACGCCTTTGGGAAGGTGAGAGTTGGAGGATATGTCACGGGCAAGGGCTTACCACCTATGCATCACACACAACCAGACTACGGAGGATGTCAAGGTTAAAACACGCACTGGTGCACTGCGTGAGTCACTCTCTGGAACCATAATGGTAGAGTGAAGTTGATGGCTGGTGGTCTAGTGACCCTCATCTCTGCATGTATCATTCTTGCGTTCACAACAATGGAGTTTTTCGACTACCGACGTGTCGGCGTTGACACATCGATAGTAGTCGACCGGAGCCGCGGGCAGAAGTTGAGTGTACGGTTAAACGTCACCTTTCCTCATGTCCCATGTTACTGTGAGTGCCAATCCCACGCATACTTGTCACTGAATGTATCTAACCATCGTTATCATCGTCTCCCTTGACTCATGTAGTGCTCAGTCTAGATGTTATGGACATCTCAGGCGAGCAACAACGCGACGTCTCGCACAATATCCTCAAGAAGCGGATTAATCCGACTGGCGTGGACATTCCTGCACAGCGGGGCAGTGACCTCCGCAACGAAGTCGACAAACTTGCTGAACGACGCGCGAGTGGGTATTGTGGGTCGTGCTACGGTGGTGTGGAACCCGAAAATGGGTGCTGTAACTCGTGCGAGGAGGTTCGACAGGCATACGTGAACAAAGGTTGGAGTTTCACTAATCCCGACGGTATCGAACAGGTGGGACATGCCGCTTAATATAATAACTTACTAATATGATCCCATGACAGTGCGTTGAGGAAGGTTGGTCAGAGAAGCTCAAAGACCAGGCAGATGAGGGGTGCAATGTATCTGGACGTATTCGAGTAAACAAGGTCATCGGAAACATCAACATTACTCCAGGACGTTCTTTCCAGACTGGTTCGCGTACTTACCACGATCTAGTGCCGTACCTTCGCGACGATGGTAATCCACACGATTTCACCCACACGATCCATGAATTTTTCTTCATGGCGGATGACGAGTATAACCCTGGCAAGGCGAAGATTGGGAAGGAAATGAAGCAACGGATGGGGATTGAAGGGAATCCGCTGGATGGTGTTGAGGTGAAGGTAAGACAAGTGTGCTGGGTACTTGGCACTTTTACTTACATGACCCCAGACGAACAAGGCGGCGTATATGTATCAGTATTTCCTCAAGGTCGTATCTACACAATTCCGCACACTGGAAGATAAATCTGTGAGTAGTCGGCAACGAGCTAGTTCTACGAGTGGATAGCCTGAACAATCCAGATCAACTCGCTCCAATACAGTGTAACACACTTTGAACGCGATCTGACCAAGAGCAATGAAGGCGAGAACAAGGAAGGCGTGTTCACTCAACACGGGACCTCAGGTTCACCAGGTAAAATTGAACAGCATAGACGATATCAATATTTTAACCCTTGTTTTTAGGTGCATACTTTAACTTCGAAATTTCACCAATCCTTGTGGTGCATTCCGAAACAAGGCAGTCATTTGCACACTTCCTCACTTCGTAAGCTCCGTTACACCATCTAAGCATCTACTCTACGATTCTCACTGAAAACTACCTGTAGGACTTGCGCTATCATCGGAGGTGTTCTCACCGTGGCTGCACTACTCGACGGCATCCTATTTGCAACAAAACGCAAGCTGAGGAAAGGTGCTAGCAGCAACGGGAGCGTGAAGCTCATGTAAATTCGTGTACCATGTTCATCCTGACCACACTCCTTGGTTATTTATCATGCACTACTTCGTATAACGGTGTGATATTACATCAGGGACACCAACAAATACATGTCTAAGGTTTTGGGTCACCGATGGACCGAGGACCTGTTGAGAATATCGCCCTCAATATCTGCCTGATGCAATCTCCCGGTCTCCATGTTCCCTAGTATTCCTACCTCCATTGGCTCAGGCTTGCGTGCCCATTCTTTCTTTCCCGGTTTTCTAGAGGTAGTGGCACCTGGACCAGGTGTATTCTAAGAGCCCTCGCATGTTGAGTGCTCCTTACGCATACGATATCGAAACCACGTACATGTGGGGGGTGCCTGACATAGTCCTCATGAATATTGTGATCCGTGGTTGGTGGCCGACTAACGGTTTGGAAGGGCTTCTTGAAGGTCAGCTCTTCGTCCGTTCTGTTGGTGCCCTCTTTGGCCACCAGCTTTGTGAGTTCATGATAGTTACGGGCGGACATTCTGTTCAGTGATTTGCGATTAACGGGTGTCATGTAAGTGGTGATGTGACTGGGCTGAGAGCTGCCTATGACATCACTCTGACGTGGTAATAATCGTAATATCTGACAACAAACCACCACAGCGCAAGTCGGCTTGGTACGGCGAAATCCCTTGGACACAGACCCAGATGAACGTCTCAGTATACAGAAGTTGGGTTGAATCGAGACCGAAAAATAGAGGAGATTGATGGCTTTGGGCTGCAAACAGCCGACGCGACGGGCAATGACGCGATCGGAAAAGATAGCCACTTGCTAGCCAGACTGGGAAACTCCATCATATGAGGGTGGAACGTGAAATCTCACTTGAAGATACGTTCACCGTGACGTCTCCCGAGATCTAGAGTACAGTGTATTACGCGTTTGGTCATCTCAGAGAAAGTTGGGATAGACACCTGCATGCGGACAACACCCATTAACCTTGCGAAAATGAAATTCAACTCGACGAACAAAATACCCCAGATAAAGCTACGTGTCACAACTCGTTAAACAGGAAATCAAATGTAATGGCCAAGTTGCGATGGCATCGCGTTGTTCGTGCAAAATAAGAAAATGGGCTCAAAAAGCACCTACAAGCGTAGTGAAGCTGCTATTAAAATGTGTGTAAATGTATAACAACGGTAGGTGGAAGCGACGCAGGGAAAAGACATTTAAAATGCGGGAAACTGGATCCCATATCGATAAAAGAGGGGGTGCAGGAGACGATAAGGCAATATGCAGCAACAGGGTGGGCAAATAATAACGGGGAGCAGATGAGATCTAATACTGATGTCAGGTCATATATTGGACGAGAATGGGTCGACGTCGCTACCAGGAAGGCGTGTAAAACAACTAGCTTAGACTGAATGGTGAATCAGAGCTCGAGTCTTTCGGACATTAGAAGATAACCGTACCTGCCTCTTCATGCCACAGTTGGTAGCATTGACCTGAGCGGCTCCAGGAATGAATTTGCCGAACTCAAAGGTAGTGGCGTTATTATCAATCAAGTTATTGAACGTATTCAGGGAGACATTGAATGCGGCGGACAGATCAACAGTAGTGATGTAGATGGTATTATTGTTGCTGGTGGGCGTAGTGTAGTTGAGTTGCCGGCAAGTACCGCATTGAAGTTCCAGCTGGCGCCCGGAATACCTCCAAGATAAGGGGGGAAAGGGTGTACCTCTTGGTCAGAAGACCGCTCGCGCCGTCAGAGCTGCGAAGGCAGAGAGCAGAGCAACAACATGAGTGAAACTTGACTGTATGTATACTGTGGTGAAGCCGTCGGATGTGAATATTGTCGCTTGAGGTCTCGAAATTTCATACTCACTATTATACGATGAGGCGAAGCAAGGTATGTACCCGAGCTGAAAGTAGGGCAGATGCCTAACATGGTATTCTCGTTCCCGTCAATGCAAAATGGGTCCACGAGGGTGAAACAGAAAGAAGGTATGGCTTTCACGAAACATGTGATCCGCAAATGACAAAATAAAAGGATTCCAAAAAGAAAGACATCGCCGTCCTACCGTCCTAACTCTGGTTGGAAGGTCCCTTGACCAGTTTAGTGCATCATCTGATGGGGAAAGGCCTGATTAGCAGAGGATGACGGTGAAGTCCTAACTTGTGCAAGGTAAATAGTCATATGAAACGGCCACCAAATTGGCATAGACCACGCCCACAACAAATGGATGTGTGTGATATATAATTTTACTCAGGGTGAGAAGGCGCACATTCAGGCCAGTAATGCTTCTGGGTGACGAAAGAACAGCTGACAGTTCGTTGACGATGCCGGCGCAACAGATGTCAATTACTGGGAGCGGCGTTCAACAGTTCGGTCCACTGTACGCGAAGGGAGATTGGCCATCTGGGATGGGTTGGCTGTTCCTGACGAGTTTTGAATAGGACAGTCCCCAGTTGGTCATTATGTTGAATTTGGGGATTAAAATGTGACTGCTATGTCCTTCCTCGGGTAGGTTTAAGTTCGAGGGTCCGTGTCAAGGTTCATGCGGCTCGAGTTAGCCTTCCAATAGTATTCGTTCATCCCGTTATCCAAGGTGAAGAAATGGAAGCCATACAATGGTTTGAAACATGGAGCTTAGGGAAGAGGAACACGCTTGATGGTCGCTGAAACCAGAAGTTCTCACGCTCATGTCTTTTGGACGCCCACCGTCGATTAATGTTGGATTCAAGACTTCTCCTCCAGACCGCGGTTCCTTTCCTTTGGACCACGATGGTTCGCTTTAATGTGCTTCATAATGGCCTAATCGACTTAGTTTGATCTTCAGGCGAGTGCAAGGACCAAATGATGCAATACATGGACTGCTTGCGCAAGAATTCTAGTACATCCACTCCGTGCAGAGTCATGAGCAAGCAATACCTCGACTGCCGAATGACCAAGTGCGTCTACATCTGTTTGTTTACCAACAACTCACCTGTGTTGTAGAGGGCTTATGGAGCGAGATGAATGGAAGAATCTTGGACTAGCCAACCTGGAGGGAGATTCCGCATCCGTACTCGCTCAACAGAGCTTTTCAAAAAACCACAAAGGACAGGACAGTGGATAGTATCATGATTCCGACGAATCTGGAAACTTCCCACCACTGACGACGGGAGGATGTAGCATACGAATCGCGTACACCATGATGCAGTTGTATTGAATGTCACTGACGCTTGACGTGACTGCCTAAATGTTGGGTAATATTATCTGACGTGGCGGTGACGGTGGGCAACGAGGGTTCCTCGCCGGGTTCCCTGAGCTCCAAGCGCAATGGTGTTTTAGTACTGGTATCGATCGGCTAACACGAAGAGAAAGAAGGATATCTGTCATAATGACAGCCGCCGTGACAGACATTCCTCTTACTCAAAGCTCAAAGGCATTCTGAACTATTTTAAAGATTAAATAAAGAACTAATGACTGATCCAAACGGGAAGCCATTGAGCGGGTATGCTCGCGGCGGCTCCCATTCCATGATACAACTGAATGATGAGAATAAATAGATCCCACCTGTTATACGTTTGCCCCAGTAATATCGAGTGACGTGGGCATGGAGGAACAGGAACGTGAAGTCGAGCAAGATTATGACTACCAGTAAAATGAGGACTACTACTACTACTGCCTACAACGTCGAGGTAGACATGCCAGTGGTTTAGTTTACCACGTGCGACCTCGTATCAATCGCTCGTAGTCCAAGAGACTCGGATGTTAACCGATAACGCCCCGTGATTGTCGTAGCGGTAGAGGTGAGAGAGTGGACACTTGTTAGTAGGCAAAGTTAAAATCGACAAGAAAAATGCGTATCCGCCCGATGGACGTCAAAACAGGAACGCCCCCGAACCTATCTATGTGAACGGCATCGAGGTGCTAGTGAGCCGCCAGTCGTAATGATAATTGGTGTCGCTTGGAGTGAGTTTGCGATGACTAGGATGGGCCCAACCTGAACTTCTGTATGTAGAGATTTACCGTGATAAATAAACATACATGACAGATGAATGGAGCATATAGTAAAGCTTCAAAAAGATTGTGATGGTGACATACACAACAATCGCATTCTTTTCAAAGTAATATCATCTTTAGTTGGCGGGTACTATTCGTCCTGCGGCTGTCTGACACTCTCTATTAATTTTCGAAAGGCTAAATAGGCCGGGCGTGAGAGCAAGAATGATCTTCTATCATTCTAATGGTTAGCTTTGAGAGATTTGCGAAGGAAGAAAATGGCAACTCGGTATCTTTCAATCCTCGAAGGACCCCGCCAAATTAGCAACAAGACCCCCTACGAAGGAACATCGAGGGCTCGATGAGAAAAGTGACATGGACACTCGTGCTCTTAACGACTTCATTGCTCTTTGCAGGGATTTATAATCGAGCCTTGCTTGACTTGAGAGATTGGCGGCCAACAGCATCACATTGTTCGTGCGAAGTAGGAGTATGAGTTCGAAAAGAGTGGTAAAAATGTAGTTAAAGGCGGTAAAGCAGTATAATAGCGCCGAAGTAAAGGGAGCTAAGCAGCAGGTCGAAAGGGTCCAAATGTTTTCAAGAACGGACATACGGGCGAATGAAGAAGAAGAAACGAAGCAATGGGGCGGGCAAGTAGCATTGGAGGAGTGCGATGCGAACGCAACCTAACAACAATATCCGCTCTGACTTTGGATAAAAATGGGTCAACGTTATCGCCGCATCCTGTTAACGAAGAGCCCTCCAGCACAACAACTTAAACCGAATGTTGAATTAGACCTTGCGTCTTGCAGAACAATGAAGATGAACACACCTGCTTCACAAGCCACACTTGGTTTCGTTGACCTGAACCGCTCTAGCACGGACTTTGCCTGGGGCGAAGCCAGTGCCATCAGTCAAGTTACCAAACGCCTCCGGGGAGAGATTGAACGTGGCAGCGAGATCAACAGCGGTGATGTAGATAGTATTCTGCGTGCCGTTTGGCATGGCGTACTTGACGGCCCAGCAGGAACCGCATAAGGTGGAGTTCCAGCTGGCGCCTGGGACACCTCCGAGATAGGGGAAGGATGGCAGGGACCCGAAGGTGGTGTACCCCTTGGACAAAAGACCATTCGCCCCGTTAGAGCAGGCGACATTGTTGAGAGAACCGTCGGAGTTGCCATACGTATAGTCATATGTGACATACACGGAAACTGCGGACGCTCGGAGGGCGACGGCAGAGAGGAGAGTAATGATAAACGTGAACTTCATTGTGCAGGAACTGATTTGATATGAATAGTGCCCGGGTGACTGAGGCTTCTCGACATTTGTCTACACACATCTATAAGGTGAGACGAAGCGTTAGAATCAAATGCAGGCTCCACTGGATGCACATGGGCAGGAGCTTATCGGTGTGGCACCAACATTTGCATCTCGTACTCTGGCTACCCCCTTGAATTTACAGACGGTAAAATAGTATTCTCATTCCCGTCGATTAGAAAGGCAGGTGTGCGCGAGGAGAGCCATTAGCCACAGGTGGTGTAGCGGGACCAAAGTATGACCAAGAGACAGCTACACTGCCATTAGTTGCATCGCCAGACTCTTGAAGGGAAGGACACCATTTCTTGTGGTGGTGTCTCCTTGATCTGTTTAGAGCATCGGGTATCATTGGACAATGAGGGGCAATGATGAATTAAGTCTTAACGTTTGCCCAAATTTTATGAAGGAGTCACCAAACTGGCATTGCCTCACAAAGTTTAGGGCGAAAACCCGTTTGAATGTCCTGCTCCACCAGGGGGTGGGTGAATCTCCCGAAGCAGGACAAACATCGAGCCGCTGTCATAGTATCTAACAAGGGAAACCCTTTAGTGTGATGATAACTGGATCCATCAGAAGTAAAATACTTAGCTGGAAAGAGACAGCGTTCGGTTCCGATGGAAGGCTCTGCAAGGTATCTGGGAGGACTGTTGTATCCGTCGGCTGTGTCCCCGATATGTTTCTCGGAGTCCAGTTTTGGCGTGCGAAGTAATCTTTGAGTCGACAGCTATCTGACGCAGCTGGAGATCAAAGTTTACATATGCACGCCATCCCAGATCAATGAAGAACTGTCTTAATTATGATGGTATTGGCCTGTCCGCTAAACTTCGAGTTGTGAAGTTGTTCTGCCGATGGATGACTATGAATTGATAATCTTGATTGTCGAAGATGATAGTCATTCCCTCGTATCAATAATGATTTTAATATCAGATAGTGTCTGAAGATATGAGGACTGGAAAGATGAAAACTAGTATGAGCAGCAGTGAGTGCCTTGAGCACTGTGTGGCACTTTGAAAAACGCGCTTTCTGAAGCGGCGATTGCCGAATGGCGCGTCTTGCTCTCACCAGTGACCAGATGTCAACAATCTCCCCGCCGTCCGTCATCCTCACAGATGCGCTTGCCTCTCTCAATAAAGCAGTAAACATTGCTGTACGTTCATCGTCTCCCTCAGTGCTCTTCGAGATATATTGACTTGCGTAGTTCGCGAGCATACAAGATCAAGCACGTCAAGAAGTCACACTCGCGAGTACTGAAGGACGAGAAGCGCGTCGCGAGCGGGATGAGGCTATTAAAGCTCTCCATGATTGTAGGCTCGAAGAGCAGGCGTGGAGGCAGGAGGCTGGTGTCTGGAAGGCTGCTGTATGTCGCCCCTTTGATGCTTGAACATTCCCGACGTGACAACCCCCCCTGACGCAGGTCGAGCAAGCCGAATTGACTGTATGCCTATTTGCTTGATAAAATCGGGGTGCTGACGTATGTTTGCAGATTAAACACCATTTAGACACGATCTCTCAGCTTCGCCATGAGGCTGAACAGTGGAAACAACAGTGTCTTCGTCTCGAAGACACGTCACGTCAGGAAGCGATCAGTTGGAAAGAACAGTTCCTTCGCGTTGAGCAGGAGCGGTATAAGCTTTCGACGCGCGTAGACGAGCTCGTGGAAGAGCAGCTTTCTGTGCGTCCACTCTCACATTTTGAACTTCAATCTGACGTTTGTGCAACAGTACACTGGTCAAACACACGCGTCCAACACTCCCATCACGCCCATGTTCCGCCATCCCAACGCAACAACGTGTACAACCCATCTCGATTCATCTGCATCTACACACCTCCGTCGATCTCCCTTTGTCTATGGCGACTCCTTGTCCGCATCGATACCCAAGGCAACCAAGCCTACCTCCGCACAACAACTCCCCACTCCGATTTCTGAGAACCGTAGGGTCACCGGAGACAAGCCGAAACAGTTCCTAATCCGGCGCGTTCAGGCTACTATTGAGGTTCCCGTGAAAGAGGAGAGTGAGGAGAAGACAGTGTCTGATCAAGTCCAGTCTGCCTCATGCTCGTCAGTATCATCATCAAGTTTAGGCCCCGCACCTACGGCACCAGGGCCCAGTAGACCTCCAACTTCAACCAACGCGAGCAAAACCATACTGACTAGCAAAACTGCCGCTAAACCTAGTAAAGCTGTTCCCGAACCCAATAAACCCGCCTCTTCCACCAGCAAATTCGCACCAGGACGCAATAAACCCACTTCGGCTTCCAGCAAGTCGACATTATCCTCCGGAAAATCTGCACCAGGACCTTCCAAATCCACATTAAGACCTAGTAAACCTACGCTCTCAGGAACGGGCAACAAACCGCCGTCCAATCCCACCACCAGCACACCTGCATCGTCCCGTCCCCTCCGCAAAGTCAGCGCCAAACGGCAGTATGTTGAGATAGACGATGGGGTTGAAGAAGACGAGATGTCGGAGCCGTCCGGGTCAGGTAGCGACGCGAATGTCGGGGATGAAGGTGATCCCTCAGAAGAAGAAGACGAGCTGATGATGGGCGCCGAGGTCCATTTCATCTGTTTGAGCATTTGGCTTAACATGCTGATACCATTTCTTGCCAGGAAAACCGCCGCGAAGTTTATGGCACCAAGCGCATCATGGCTGCGAGTAGTATGAAGGCCGTGTCGTCGGCGCCGACAAAAAAAAGGAAGCTAGCTTCAAGCCTCACCGCACTGACAGCGAGTGCTGGGAAGAAGCCTCCTGGGAAGAATGCGCGCGGGTGAAGGTTCCCTGTGCAAACTTTCGGGCGCAGAGTTGGTCTCATGTTTGATGTTTATGTATGTCACGTGTGCTCTCCATTTCTTTAGGGGGCACTCCTTGTCTTCTAGTCTCGGATATCCACAGTTTACCACTACGTATTATACAGCTCTTGCGAGTTGTTCTTCTTCATGTTGTACGTGTATCATGAAACCCGACTGACCATCCATGTCACGTATTTTCACAGAAAATGTGATTACATGCACTTCTGAACATGCTGCAGACGAATGTCATAGTGCTTGGCATCTGTATTTGTGGATGGAGGTCAAGCAGTTCACTTCTGCACCTGGCTCGCCACACGGGGAGCGGAACAACTAGTGTCTGACTATGAGAGACTACGAGGAGACAGGTACGAGGCGCAGCCCTACTGCGCATCCGACATCGTGTTTGTCTCCCAGTCTAGCAACTTGCTTACTTTTCGGATAAGGAGTTCCGACGGGTCACTGCTATGTAGTACTATATGGATACAGAAGGAATGACTCTTCAGGATCTGACTATGAACTTAGGGTCTGACTATGGAAAACTAACTATATGGGGGGTTTGGAGGTACCATACAGGGTGGGTCATAGCAAAGTAGGAACGAACTATGTCACTTACATCATCCATGCAGTCGTACAACAGAGTAAAAGTAGATACTGCGGAACCACTCCGCAATTCAAGAACTGTCCGCAAGATTGTCCTCTTTAAAAACGACTGCTATCTCAGGCTCTCTAGTACCGGTGCACTTGATTAGCATGTGGTATTTTAATTTACCATTATCGACTCACCATATGTGCAGGCGGCGGCGGTCCAGGAGGCTGTGGGTAGGGAAAATGAGCATGAAGTGTGGTCTGGGTCTTGTAAAATTCTGTCTTACTGGAGCATAATTACCCCCCTGAGGCGTGGTGGCTCCTTCTTTCGCGTATGGAGGGGGAGCAGCGGACTGCCCATTATATCGGTACGGACCCATGCCCACGCTGGCGCCATAGTCATTATAAGGTTGTGCAGGGGGAGGTCCATACGGCTGCGGCTGCGTTCCTTGCCAGTATGGAAGAGTAGAGTCGGAGGTTTTAGCATGCCTCCGAAAATATGTGGGCGTGGCGGCAATAGCGCTGCGTCCCCACTGCCGTCTTCGTCCTACAAAGCATAATGAAAGCAAGACCAGCAAAAAAACGGCGCCTACAGATTTATCGTTCGGTTAATGCTCCCAGCTTGAAAGGTTGTGAATCGATTACTGCTTACCGAGCACGATTCCAGTGATGCGACCACCCCAGTTATTAGAGGGGGCAAAAACCTGCGCATAGGCAGAGGATGATAGACAGAGAAGAAGAGCAGTTATTTGAACTGGGCTACGGTTCATGATGATGGTAAGATAGAGACTGCATAGAGCGCTGCGCAGTCGCTCTTAAAGCTCTGGTCGAATTTCAATTACGTCATAGCTTCAGTTAGTCGCTGGAGCTATTCACAGTTAGGGCTAACGAACAACCATCCTAGATGAAGGACTCCTGCTAACAGTAACCTTCTTTACCTTAGTGCAATTATATATCGAGCATGTCTGCAATATATGTAGTAGTACAGACGAAGAATTCAAGGAAAGAGGCATTAATGTGCCAACTTCACGCAATTTCTTTTTGGGATTACATTCTCACGGTGTATCGGGTTTGCGGGCTGGAGCTTCCGAAGAAGCGCAGTGCGCGCTGACCCCGAAACTAATTCAACCAAGGCTTCATGCAGTTTGCGCCCCCAGAATCAGGTTGGGTCATCCTAATATTAGTGTGTACTCCGAGTCGTACGCATGTCCACGTTTCCTCTCAACGTCCAGCAGCTGGAGTCCAGCTCCGAGCCCTACTTTCATGCTTTCATCGGGTCGAGCTGTAAATATTACGGTTGGTCTCTATACACCAGAAACAGTCACGCGAGGCAGTCTTCGATAATCTAACGATGGTCGATGAATCGATGAAGTCCCAGTGATAATCACGATGGGCGCTTCAAATTGCAAACGCGTGTTACGCTGGGCTGGTTCTCCGTGATATACTCTATATATCCATATCGCTCTTTGCAGCCAGCCATGCGGCAACCACCTGGTTTTCTCTCCTACTGTTCACCACCTCTTCGTCCACTTGCGTCCACTTCGTACTCAGTAGACTCCTACTTAGTCTTGCTCAATGAATGAAGGCAGTCCTCGTCGGAAGAAGCCCTGGAAGTGGTTGGAGCGAAGCCACTCACACCCCCATCTTTCAGAGGATAGGGGCAGAAGAGCAGCCGGTGACAATGCAGTATGAAGCGTTCCCTTATAACTGCTGTTTCTTTGAACTGATGTTATTGTAGACTGCCTCTTTCCCACCATCGCGGACTGGATCTCCCACTGGGTCCCATAGGTTTGTTTGTCAGTGGTGGGACAAGATAACCAAGCGCCCTTCCCCTCGAAGCGCCGGACAGTTTCCAAACCCTGAACCCGCGCCTGCTATATCCAGCAGACGGGATTCCATATCCGTTCAGACAAACCAAGTAGTAGGCACAATGTTGACTCTGGGCGTGACTTGTGTGCGATAATCGCGGTTGCAGGACCCTTCGTCACTCACCGATCTCGCTCCCAAAGCAAAACCTAGCCAGGATACAAATTCACGCATTGTCAAGGCGAGTTTGAGCAATAGTTCGTAACATGCTTATGATCATGTAGTAATGTCCGTCATCAGGCCGAATCAACTGACCCGACAAATGTGAATGAGAGAATTATTGATGCCACCACAGGCGTTGGAGGCATGACCCAGGTCTTAGAAACTGTCCAAAATATCGCCTCAACACCCAACTACCAATATCTTGGACCCATGAAGGTGTTCAATTCTATTGCTACTCAGATTGCGGAGGTATGGGCGTTTATATCTATCTTGTTCACGACTGAGGATGTATGCGTAGGTCCATCCATATGCAAAGGTAGCGCTTAGTGTCTTCACTTGTGCGTCCAAGGTCCGATTGTCTCCTTGCCCTTGACTTTACAGGCTGATAAGAATCTCTCAATGACAGATGATTATCGATCAAACAGATCCGGACATTGCTGTTTCCGATCTGTTGAAGAAGGTTTCAGATGTCTATACTTTTATAATGGAAGACGAGACGTTGGCTAAAATTCCATCCATGCAAGCACTTTATGGGAAGATAGCGCGACAGACGTTGGAGTGCGCCGATTTCATCGTCCATTACTCTGAGATACAGAGTACCTGTGAGTCAATTTCCATTGCGTCGTCGCCTGAGACTCGATGGCGTCTATTTGCACAGGGATACGGCTCGGAAAGCATATCTTTGGTGAAACTGATACCGCGATGAAGAGCTACATGAGTGTCCTTGACCGTCTAATGCAGCAATTTCGAGATCGAGCGGCTCGTGATACCGTTGTAAATATTCACCGTATTGGTAAATGTTGATCTCGAATTCACTCTAAACCTTCGCTGACATTTGTCAACATCGTGTAGCCGAGGATCTGGACTTCAGGGACATGGTGTATGTAGACTGTGCCGGACAGGATACCTCAAAGTGTTGTCTCCCAGGTACTCGGGAAGATGTTCTGTCCGAGATCAGGGATTGGATCGACAACACTGGAGAGGATGTGCCGCGAGTCTTGTGGTTATCTGGAGCTGTAGGGAAAGGCAAAACAGCCATCGCTCGCACAACAGCCAGCTGGTTTCTCGAGCGCGGTGATCCTGGGGCTTTCTTCTGCTTCGATCGCACACGGGAAGCGGATCACCGCCATGAAAAAATATTCACTACGATCGCGCGCGATTTGTCAGTTCGTGATTCTATCATGCGGCGAGCACTGGCGCGTGCGGTTCGTGATGACAATGAGCTCAAGCATACGAAAGACATCATAAGGCAATGGCAGGGGCTGATATTAGGGCCAGTGGGCGTAGTCTCGAAAGCCGTTGCTGCTCCCGTCCTAATTGTCATCGATGCCTTGGACGAGAGCGGGGACACAAATTCCCGGAAACATATTCTTCGCCTGCTTGCTGGCAAGCTGGACACTTCCCCTTCGCAGCTTCCAGCGAATCTTCGCGTCCTCGTCACTTCCCATTCACTCGAAGACATTGATAAAGCCCTGCTCACTGCGTCACATGTTCGTCATATCTCCATGGATTCGGATGATAACATCTCTCCTGTGTCCGCAGAACGTGACATCCAGCTGTATATCTCCACAGAGCTGGCAGGCCTGCGCGATGTCTTCAAGGACGCGCACTTCCAAACGCTTGCTCGAAAATCTGACGGTCTGTTTGAATGGGCTCGTCTCGCCTGTGAACATATCAAGGGTACGAATATAGTCAGCCGAGGTCCTATGCCCCGTTTTCACGAGCTTGCCGAAACATCTGCAAAAGGAAGAAATCTGTTGGATGATATCTACCGGCGGATCTTGATAGAAATAATGCCAGAGAATACGCACGAGAAAGTCATCCCTGTCTTTCGCTCCTTGATGGGTCAAGTTCTTGCATTATTGGAGCCACTTCCGATGACAGCTTTGACCATAATGCGACGGCATTTTTCATGCGATGTTGACCATTATGACGTGAAATTACTGGTCGGGAAACTGGGCTCGCTCGTCACTGGTACTGCGGATTCTCAGACCTCCATACGTCCCCTCCACACATCTTTCTATGACTTTCTCACGGACAAATTACGGAGCGACAAGTTCTTCGTTGATGTGTCATCAGTAAAGAGCGATCTTGCCTTTGCCTCGCTTCGAATTATGAAGGAGGGGCTTCGCTTCAATATCTGTTCCTTGGAGAGTTCTTACTTGCCAAATTCTGCCATTCCTGATTTGGAGAAACGAGTGAAGGAGTCCATTCCGGCTGAGCTATCGTACTCATGCCGATTCTGGGGGACACACGTGCAGGCTGCGACCTTTGAATTATCGCTCGCTAATGAAGTTTCAGCTTTCTTCGATGGGGAGCGCCTCCTTTTCTGGTTGGAGGCATTGGCTGTGATGAAGTGCCTCAGCGGTTCAGTAGGGTCCCTTTCGTGCATTGCAGATTGGTTAACAGTACGTGGCTCTAGTGCAACCCTACCAAAACATTGTTACTCACAAGGGGGTCATCGTAGGGTCATGCTGAGTGCACGCATATCGGTGACGCTGTCAGGGATACACAGCGCTTCATTAGAACTTTCGGGGCCATCATTTTACACAGCACTCCTCATTTGTACTTGTCTGCCCTACCGTTTGCTCCGACAGGGTCGAGGATATTTCAAAACTTCGCGGCAGAGTTTCCTAACACCCCCCAGATTGTTGCTGGACATGTCGTAAAGTGGCCTATGACGGAAAAGATACTCCACTGGCATTGCAGTGTCTTCTCGGTTACTATCTCGCCAGATGGAAGACGGATTGCATGTGGTTCACAAGACGGAACAATCCAGGTATGGGATGCAGAGACAGGCGAGGCATTGGGTGCCCCTCTCGAATTTGACCCGCACCATATTACATCTGTTGTAATCTCCTTGGATGGAAGGCGCATCGTGTCTGGTTTGCGGAGCATAACGATCCGGATATGGGATGCAGAGACTGGTGAGGCATTGGGTGCCCCTCTCCAAGGGCACACTGGTCCTATTTTTTCTGTTGCAATCTCGCCGAATGGAACGCGCATCGTGTCTGGTTCATTGGATACGACGATCATGATATGGAACGCAGAGACTGGCAAGACACTGGTTGCCCCACTCCAAGGGCACACTGGTCCTGTTTTTTCTGTTGCAATATCGCCGGATGGAACGCGTATCGTGTCTGGTTCATATGATAACACGATCCGGATATGGAATGCAGAGACTGGTGAGGTATTGGGTGCTCCACTCCAGGGGCACACCGGTCCTATTTTTTCTGTTGTAATCTCGCCGGATGGGACGCGTATCGTGTCTGGTTCATCGGACACGACGATCTGGAAATGGGATGCAGAGACTGGTGAGGCGTTGGGTGCCCCACTCCAAGGGCACACTGGGGGTATCTATTCTGTCGCAATCTCGTTGGATGGAAGACGCATCGTGTCTGGTTCACGGGACAAGACAATCCGGATCTGGGATGCAGAGACTGGCGAGGCATTGGGTGCCCCACTCCAAGGGCACACCGATGGAATTCGTTCTGTTGCAACCTCATCAGATGGAAGACGCATTGTGTCCGGTTCAAGGGACAGGACGATCCGGATATGGGATACAGAGACTGATAAGGCACTGGGTGTCCCAGCACAAGGGCACACCGTGCCCATTAGCTCTGTTACAATCTCGCCAGATGGACACCGTGGTATTATGTCTGCTTCACAGGACGAAACAAGGGTGTCACCGAACCCGACTCGTGCTCTTTGTTCTGCCTCCTCGTTTCTCCAGGGTTCCCCTGTTCCTCTTACCCAAACCGATGGATGGGTTGTAGATCCTGAAGGACGGCTTCTTTTCTGGATCCCAGATTTCCACATATCCACATATTTCCCAGGCAACACGCTTGTAGTACCCAATGATGCCTCTAAGTTCGATCTGAGCCATTTCGCACATGGCAATTCATGGCACGAGTGTCGTAAACAGAAGGTTGCGCCGTGATCTTTGTGACACTTATCTACGCACATCCTATATAAACACTATGACTGTGCATGTACTGATCCGCTTCAATCAAGGCAAGCACTCCCAGGATTTCGAAAAGGATTCTGTTACCAGTAGATCGCCCTTCCATATTGTACCACATATGGACAGCCCGGGCTCCGTAGGACAAAAGAAAGAGGCAGATAATAGTCGTGCACGATGCCCGTATGAAAGAAAAGTCGTCGGCGCCTAACAAGTAATTTTTCTGGGGTACAAGCACTGTCTTTGCACTACAGAGAAATCGCACGGCAGGTTAGGCTGCCGGCAGGACTTTTGATCTAGTATAATTACATGTTAGACACCCCTCGAGATGTTCTCCCCACTTCCGATTTCCAAAATTCCCCTAGTTGTATTCCAAAGTAGCCCCAGCGAACTTATCAAACCATCTGAACACCTCATAGTGCCATTTCAGACTGTCCCCGCAAAGCGTCAGCTCCATTCAGAAAGCTAAGAAACCACAATGGCAGTACGCACCTGTTCCCAGCATTCAATACCCAATGGTTCTCATCTGGGAAAATGACGAGGCGGCTTGGGATGCCCAGTCTACCCAGACACAGGTACGTCGATTAGTATGAATTATTCGGAAGAAGAGTAAGAAAAAACGCACTGCTGCAGTGCATGGAACACCGAAATCCCATCTACCTCTGGGAGCCTATAATCCTTGCTCCCATGAATCGTCAGCTGCGGAGTAGACCATTTGGACACGGTATATGCGGGGCTGTATTTCCGCAATGTTTCGGATGCGGGGGACTCCCATGGGCGGCCTCCCCATTCGTGGTTGAACTGCAATCCAGTGCGTCAGTGGTGGTTAACATTTTTCGAGGTATTTTGGATAGACGCACAAAGAACAACTCGTCGGTGGCGTAGCCATTGTACGTTGTGTCGAATACCTGTATCATGACGATCGATCAGCATCTGCGCGCGCCTTGTTTAATGTGGCAAGGTGAACGCAGAACGCACTCCATCATGGCATACGAGGGCCTTGAATCCGAATCCGAGCTCAGGGTTGCCTTGGATCCAGCTGTGAACAGTGAGAATTAGCAATGTAAGGTGACGAGAGGGAAAGAACACGCACTTGATCGCATACCCACCGTAGCTCGCACCAGCGGCTACCGTGCGGTCCTGGTCAATCTGTGTGAAACTCGACGTCAGTGTGCGTTAGAGCGAATCAAGGGTGAAGGACCCCACCTCTGGGTAATCCTGAAGGATCTGCTTCCACCCTAGTAACAAATCCTGGATTGGGCGGCCTCCCCATTCTTCCTGGATTCCATCTGTCAAGTCTAGGGTGCTGCGTCAGTGCGAGAAGAGGATAGAAAGCCATGACAAACGCACTCTGCCCAAACGAAGTGGACCCCGTCGGATTGATAGCGACGACGACATATCCCTGGCTCGCAAAGACTATACAAGGTGAATGTTAGTTCAACCCCATGTAACCCCACAAAAGCAAAACTATACCATTTGGATTCCACCGCGTCGACCACTGATCAAACCACGCGCTCTCCGGGCCTCCATGGATGAGCATCACAGCAGGCCACTTCCCTTTTGAACCCCGCTCGAATCCAGGTGGAGTAAGCACGTACCCATGCATATCCTGCCCCTCAGCGGTGCCTTTGAACCAAAAGTCCTCTCCGGGCGAGAGGGATTTGCCCTGGAGCCCTGGAGAAGAGAAGGAAGTGAGACGCGTGAGCGTCGTCGCGTTCTCCTGCACGTCGGTGCCTGCTACGAGATCCCGCTCGACTGCGTCGAGCCCACTGAGCATGTATGCCTCGTTCGGAGATGTCAGGCTCGAGCGAGCGAAAACGATCCTGCCGCCTGAGATTGGCTTGACGCCGGATAATGAACCAGTGGATGTGAGGGCTGTAGGTCGTGTGGTGAGCGCGGTGCTGGAGGGTGGTGTGGGTGGAACAGCCAGTGCGAAGAGTTTGACACGGGCGTGATCGCCAGTAAGGGCGTATAAGAGAGCAGAGGAGGGCGAAAACTGGAATGGAGTTAGTTATCGAGGGATAAAAATATTTGGAACAGGACAGGGATGAAGATGAACCTACGATGATAGAATCAGGGGATCGGTCCCAGTCCTCTGTGATAGTGAAGCAGACGTCTTTCTTGAGGTCGTAGATCACCACTTTAGCGCTGTACGCGTGATACCAACAGCATTGATCAACGGAGCGAGTATGTGCATGCGGGAGTAGAGTTTACGAGTGAGTAAGGTCAGAATAGCACCCAGGAGAGCGAGCATAACCCACCGGTCGCTCTCATGCCCATCAAGAGCCAGTTCCAGCCATGCTACTTTATCGCCAGAGGCACTAAACACCGGAGAGTGGGTCGCGCCTTGGTCACCCGAGGTGAGCTGCCTGAGGTCCTTGCCGTCATGTGTAACAGTGTAGATCTACGTGGTAGGTTAGCGTGAGAGGGGTAAGGTGGTAAATGCACACGCATTCTGCCTGGTATGCATGGCCTTTGGCAGTTGTGGGTCCTTGGCTGTGAAGATTATATGCGTCTGAGAAATGTCGTAGTCATCCGTCTCGCCAAATGGTTCCACAGGGGAGGACTAGCTCAACTCAGTTTCAGCAGCGCCTCGGGCAACCGAAACAAGCACTCACGAGCCCCGACCCTCTCAGCGCGTTGACGTAGTCTTTCCCCAGGACCCACTTCTCGCCGTCTTTCGCTAGACTCACGCCAACTAAGGCTTTGTTCTTTGGACCAATCCACGTATCCCACTGACGCTCAAATGTCTCATCATACACGAAGGCTGAATTGCCCCGATTCTCATATGCAGCATCCTGTTCCTTCACTGTCTCAACGAGTCCATCAGGATACACGTATGCAGAGAACACGAGCCGCTGTGCGGTGGGGCTGTAGCGGAATGCGCTAGCGGTGGTGATGGGGAAGGTTCCTGCGAGAGAAGAGGCATCGGAGGAGAGTGGCGAAGTGGCGATGGCAATAGTGTAAAGGCTCTGCGTGTCATCCTTTGTGACGACGTGCGCGATGGTACGCGAGTCAAGCCAGAAGGCGTCGCCGCCGTCAGGCAAGGGAATGTCATATGTACTCCCATCATCTAGAGCGACGACGGAGAGTGACTTGTGGGCCCTAAGAGCAACTTGATGAATATAAGAACAAGAAGGGATAGAGAGCGTACTTTTTGTCCTGGAAGGAGTATGTACTGATGGGTACGAGAGCAAGATCACCAACGTCGTTTGGCAAGGGCGCACCGGGCCGAGGGAGGGTTAACATATCTCGTGGGGAGAGCGCATCACTGCTCTCCTTCAGGGTAAAGTCTATCTCGGGTGTAGGCATCTGGGCACTGGGAGGAGGTTGTGTTGTATGGAAAGGGAGTTGAGCAGCAAGGCCCAGCTGCACGAATGGTAGGATACGCATCGTAATCGATGGATCAGTGGAATCAGCACTGATAAAGGCGAGCCCGGTCCTTTAATTCTGGCAAGTTGGTGGTCACAGGTGCCCGATGCAGTACATGTGACTCACCGTGAGCACTGTCAACCTGAACCGCGTGCTTTTCCTCTTATCATGATGGGACACAACCACGCATAATGGGAGATCTAGGCTCGGTGGTGGGGGGTCACTCATAATGCGTGCATATGCAGCTGACATCGTGCAATGAATATCGAATCGTTTCTTCAAGCTAGCACAAAGTATGTATCATTTCTTGGACTGACTGTCGAGTTCAAGAACAAATTGTTACTGCTCTGAATATCGCCGTCAAGCACAGGGCCCACGTTCAACGTTCAACTCCCACTGCATGTTGCATGTACGGCCCGGTGACCTTACCATTCGTCCCATCCTTCCATGCATCTCACGCTACGAATCCCCGACAAGATACGGCTGCAGAATGATACTGCACCACGCAAGCACCGTGCGTGATAGCAATATGTTCAACTTTTCGGTGATGGTCTAATAATGCCTATTCCTCAGGGAGTTCATAATTTGGGTAGGTCTCCACCGAACTTCACTTTTCGTTCCTCTTGGATATATTTACATCGAAAAAGGATGCCTGGCACTAGTCCCGGCAGTCAAAGATGACCAGTATCACAATGCTTGGCGCGTATCAGACACAGAACCAAGGCGTCTACACTGGCATCCGATGTGTGGAACATTGGATGTTCTGATACTGACTCCTGGTCCACCAGGTACTGTCATGGTTCAAAACATTGTCAAATATTTGAGCGAGGACCATCTTTGAATTGCCCTGCTTCTTGTTCTGGTGAGTGCGTTAACTAACTCTCGGGGAGTATTTAACGCTAATGACCTACCTAGCTCTTTTATACCGCACAGCCGGACAGTCGCAGTGATTCTAGTACCGCAAATGGATGTCTGTTGCGATTTATATTCACAATATCGCAGTATTTCTCCCCTTTTTGGCACTGGGATGTCCTTCAGAAAATTTGCTCATGGTCACTCTTCGAACACGATACCATCCTGGTGAAACCGTAAGTCATAGTACCCCTAACACGCGTCGATATCCACAGGTGACCAGCAGTTAGCCTCGCCGCCGGGTGTAGGTCTGCTCATCTGTGCTGTACTTGGCGTTGGATGTTGCGTGCATTCTAGCGGCAGAAGATATTTCAAGGATACAGCAAGATATCTGACTGGCATCATGAACATGAATAGTCCATCAAATCCGGCCCTACTGACCTCATCACCTCAGTCATGTCGTATCTTCATTCAGTACAATCCTCGTTGTAAGTCCTCCGGTGCATTTAGTACTTCTGGTTTAACATCCACTGCTGAACACGGACTACGTGTGTTGCTATCAATGACCTATGATCCCAATTCACATGTACACAACTGGTTGATCGTCCGCAGATCCTCATCCACATCGTCCTGGCCTCTCGGATACTTTTAACCTATGAGAGTGAAGATTCATGCGATAACGCGTGAAATTCTCTGAGATCACTCGACGCCCATGTTGAAGATTATATGTACTCTCAAATTAGCAGTTGGTGCAGAGGCTCCTAACTTCTATGTATCCCGTGTTGTACACCAGTCGACTCACAAATTACGACGTCTGCATCTAAAAGTTCAAAATGCTCATCTTTAAGGATCGTGGGTGGACTCAGCCGCGGCCGGGCCGCTGAAAGTTGGAACAAAATAAGACAATAAATCCAACTTTATTGGGATTCCTATCAAAGCAAGGGTTAAAGAAGACCGTACGTTTTGATTCGCGTCTGACTGCCGCATAAGTACGTCAACCTTGAAAATACCTACCTAGAAGAAGATCAGACACGCGTGTGCCATACTAGTGTCGAAACTCTTCTGATCTCAAGTGATAACGTACCACTAACAAGAGATGATCTGGATTCTGCAACATGCTGTATTGATGAGACGCTGAAGTGCCAGTGCTTCGAGAACATTCGTGGGCCCAACCCTCAACCTACCTACCACCACCACCACCACCACTAAGTCCTCATCTCCCTGCTCAGATCTATCGTCTATTCAATCCAGGTCGCAATGCCACTTAATTACTCCAAGTGGGATCAGCTCGAGCTATCTGATGACTCCGACATCGAGGGCCATCCGAATGTTGACAAGCGTTCTCTCATCAGGTGGAAGCAACGCTCCATTCATGAGCAGCGCGAGACCCGCAAAATGAAGATCTCGGCCATCAGCGCAGAGATCTCATGCAACGGTGTCCTCGCGCCTCGTCTGCACGGCATCCGCACTACGCTGGGCGGCGCAGACGGCGGGTTGAAGTACTTCCAGCAGTTGGTAGAGCGATTGCAAACAGACCCATCTCCGGAAGCGCCGCCAACCAACGCCAAGGATCAGCCCACCTACGATGCCATGGTGTTGTCTTTGCTCCTGCAGATCTGGGATGGTGCCAAGAGCCTTCCTGCAGATGAGCAGGAGGCTGCGATACTCAGTGGTCTCGATAAGCACATCACACAGCTCTCAGAGCACACAAAACAGATGGAGAAGGATCTTGTTGTTGAGGAGAAGGAGCAGCGGAAGCATATTACAAGTGAAGATATCCATGAAGGTTTCGAAAGCAAGGTGAGAGCAGCATGCCATTATCCTCCACCGACGATATTCACGTCAGTCTCCACAGTACATCCCCCCTAAACCAGCTCCTGCACCCGTAAAGAATGCTAAAATCGACGCGCCAAAAAAGACCACGACAACCAAAACTACAGAAATTGAAGTGTTGAATCCTGCTGCCTCGAGTTCCAAAGCACCATCGCAATCGGCTACTCTGGAGTTCGACGAGGAGGCTGAAGAGCTACCAGAACTTACACCCTCCCTTGAACGCTTCTCCCGCCTACCGCTATGGGGGTACGAGCAATCCTTCAAATTTATACAAGCAAATCCCGACGTCATTATTCCCGGTGCAACTGACGCATTGCTCGTCGCGGCTTTCCGTGCAGAGTCGGCGGACCAGTCCAAATACGCGAAGCAATGCGTGCACCAATCCTTGCTCCTGCAGTACTGCGACAAGCTCGGTCGAGACGGCGTCCGCCTATTTTTCCTAAAGTAAGTGCCTAATTTCTATACAAACTAATGCGCAGATGCTAATTCCATCGATCAATTCATAGGATGACCGCAGGCGATCAGCGCGCTATCACCATCTTCGTGAAGGACGTCGAAGACACATATTCTCATCTTAAGACGCGGGCAAAAGTAGCAGCCGCTGAGAGCCCTAATGAGGAGCACAAGGAGCAGATACAACTTGTGCCCGAGAACCCATCTGCAAGCATCTCCTTTAATGTACCTGATGGTCCTCCACCTGAGGACTTGCGACTTGAGGGTCCAGAAACAAAGGACCTGGACGTCGAAGAAGTTCGCCAAGCGTTACAGATGCGGTGGGACGTCTTCCAGGGCTTCCCCGAAGACCTCAAGGCTGCGCTCAAGATTGGGACTCTGGAGGAGGTAAACAAGGTTCTGGGTAGTATGGAAGTCAGCGTTGCGGAAGACGTAGTGGGAAAGCTTGACATGGCTGGCATTATGAGCTTTGTGTCGGGAGGTATCCGGGACGAGACTGGGATTGACGAGGACGAGGATGAAAAGACCGGTGAGAATGCTGAGTAAATATGCCCTTCCGGTTGAAACCCTTGCATATTGCTATGTTGTGTAACTGTTTTTGAAGGAAGAGTACAGCGTCCGTGTATTGTACACATTTACTACAAATATCTTCTTGCCTATCTCGTCCCTGCTTCTGGTTTTGTTGCAAGCGTTAGTCACTGGTGGGTTGGTCGAATCATGAACAAGGAGTAAAAGGGCTTGGGTGACGGCATACTAGGTCACCCAAGAACCTTGGGTATGAGTACGCCCGGCTTTTGCTTTACTCCTGTGATGTTTCAGTAATAACCGTAGAAGACCTGAAAGATTGTCACGCATGAACATTGGGTATGAGTACGCCTGGCTTTTGCTCTACTCCTGTGATGCTCAGCAACAACCGCAAAGACATGGAATATTGGAGATGGCCGTTGACTTCAACCCATGACGTCGGGAAGTCGCTTCCACTGAACGGGTAGTAGCCAACTTGGTCGACGCAATGGAGTATGCCGGCATGGCGAAACTTGAAATTATGCGAGCGAGAAGCTCAGGATGTGCTATGTAGTATCTGAGAGCATTCCACATGCAGCGTTTATAGTGTATGTTGAAACGACTCGGCGTCAGTATCTATATCGATATCCACTACTAGGCACGAGTGGCATAGCATGGCCTATTACACTACTTTTGGCATAGCCAGGCTGGTACTTAGATCTCGGAGTGGTGTTGCAGATGAAGCGCTGACTTTGAATTTGAAAAAAAAAACACCTGCACAGAGCTTCATCATGATTTCATGCTGTCGACAGTCTACATAGACTCTAAACTTTGAAGTTGGAAGGGGATTGAAATAGAACGCAAGAAACAGTATCCTTTTTACTGTCCGATATCATAACCTGTGCATTTCCCGCACTACTCATCAACCACCCAGCCTTTTCATGTTGACAGTTGGGCATTCTATCATGAAACGAGGTACGAGTGTAGGGCTAGAATAAGGAACTGCGTCAACAGTAGGTCGGCACGTGACCTCTCTTGTCTCCGTACCACACCGTGCTCGCGCCTCACTTCGGCAGGCTCCAGCCCGCCTGCTGCCTTCTGCCTTTTGTTTTCTGCACCCACCACCATTATACCTTACTAGCACTATTCTTTATTGAGCCCGGATTGCTGGTACCTACTTGCTGAGTCTGTGGCTGCGAGATTGCCCACCCGCCCTCGCAGCTCACCTCGGCTCTTTCTTGCACAGGTCAGGGCCACTATCGGGGCCGGGTGCCTTAGGCTCCGCCCAAAAAACTATCAATCATTGCATTCAATGCAAGCACTCCCTCACTCGATGTTCCGCGCGAGAGTGCCACTCAAAGTTGATTCCTTCTACTTGGAGTGATATTGGGATGCCATCACAATCCATGATTGCAAGGACACAGCGTATAAAATATGTGACCAGGTATCATCACGTTCGCTCACCGGCCTGATCGGCAACTGCAAAATTTTGAACTCTGTGCTTCTGCTGCCCCGCCACTCTGAGATCTAACTTTAAGTCTAGATATTATTCAAAGCATCCATTGAAAATCGAAGGGTGTGCAAATAGTGACATAGACGGAGTGCTGCAAATAATATGCGGAATGTAATGGTAGGTCCTCTAATCACAGATAACGGATGTGCGGCCAATGTACTGGGCCCTGCTTATAATCATAACGAAGCCGAAAAATTTACCACCCGCAATGCTGTTTTGTACCACGTTCGGAAGTGACTTGTATATCTTGCCCCGAAGTTCCCTACCGGTGTGCGTGCCCTCCTACTACTGATAGCACACGACGAGTAACTTAAATGATTTTACGCCACTTAGCCACAATCAAAATGCGAGGCAAGGTTTCAGTCGGCGCTCCCCCTGAGTTTGATATGGCGCTTCCGGAAGTCGCTACAAAGTTAGATCATAGATGAAACTGAATACAT